>OY992881.1:66461757-66760644 GCA_963921405.1 Cepaea hortensis
AAGTGATAAGATTAAAGCAGAATATCCTGACCACACATTATTACCACTTCACTGTATGATCAATCAAGAAAGACTGTAAAACTGGTTTGAATATTAAGCATGTGACTGACCCCGTTATAAGTGTCACCATCTCATCTCATCGTGTTCCTCTTGTACCTTGCGGTGTCGAGGTGAAGTATAAACTTCGTGAGAGTGCCCGGTTATGGGCTTCGTATATCGACATTCCCATGGATTCTGTTATTCCCTCCGTCCAACGTTTACGTGGTCGGCCTCTTCCTCTGTTTCCATCTGGTCTGTACATCATTGCTTGTTGTGGCATGCTGTTGGCTGGTAGCCTACTTGCATGGCCAAACCATTTGACTTGCTGCTTTCTAATAAAATCTAGAGCAGCTTTAACCCCCACTTTAGTCCTGATTTCCTTCATTTCTGATCTTATCTCTTCTTGATACGTTGAGTATTCTTCTCAGGAACCTCATTTCTGTTGTTGTGATTTTTCTTTTCCCTTTTTCGGTCATTGTCCAGGTTTGGCACAATATTTTTATTATAAGTGTCACCAACCTCATCAAATCAAGAGGACATAATCACAGACAGTTCAGGGCATTACTTGACGATCTGGAAACTGAACATTCCGATGACCTGTACCACACCAGTGTTCGATGACTGAATGTGTGGGACCTCAGAGAAGAAATAGTGATGTTCCTAGAGATGAAGGGTATTGAATCTGACTTTAATACTAACATTGTCAATAAAGAGTGAAGTTAGACTTTATGTTTGTCATTGAAATTATAGAAAAGTTAAATGAACTGAATGTCAAACTTCAGGGCAATGGTGTGTTTGCACATGAATTGTATGTACATGTAAAATCATTTCAGGTAAAACTCTCACTGTTCTCCAGACAAGCAAGTGAAAAAAGGCTTTGTAATTTCTCTTTGCTGGAACAAGAAACCATTTCTGGTTAAATGGCTGAAAAGTACAAAGCCCAATTAGATGCATTGACTGAAGAATTTGGAAGGAGATTCCAAGATTTCAAGAACTTGGAGCCACAGTTCAATATTCTCAGTTTCCCATTTAGTGAAGAAGTTGATACAGCCACAAAGGACATACAGTTGGAGCTGCTTGACTTACAAGCAGATCATGACCTGAAAGAGAAATTCGAGTCAGATGGTTTGCTTGAAAAAATTTGCAGCTAAACTGTTATCATTGTTTGGATCATCATACATTTGCGAACAAGCATTTTCTTGCTTGAAGATCAACAAATCTAAGTTATGTTTGTATTGTCGGATGCACCTTGCATGCTGTCATGGAAATTTCAACAAGTAAACTTGCTCCAGATTTCAAGAATATGTTGAAACATTGCAAGCAGTTACATAAATCTCATTAGAAATCAGCAATTGTAGTGAAGTGTAGTCGGTTTGTGTCTAAATTAAAGCCATTAATAGATAATAATAAAAAGTTATTATTATAAAAATTGTAAAATCTTGTTAACAAATTAGTAAAAGTTTTTGTCCATATTGTGAAATATAATGTATAAGTAAAATAAAATTGTAATAGTTATTTATACTATTTAATAACCTATAAATAATTCATAATTATTTATTGTGATAGGTTGCAGTAAACAAAGTGGACATAATGTACATGGGG
The DNA here is from genome assembly GCA_963921405.1 of Cepaea hortensis. Taxonomy (NCBI): domain Eukaryota; kingdom Metazoa; phylum Mollusca; class Gastropoda; order Stylommatophora; family Helicidae; genus Cepaea; species Cepaea hortensis. Next base: position 66,463,399 of record OY992881.1, read on the forward strand.
ACCTCAGAGAAGAAATAGTGATGTTCCTAGAGATGAAGGGCATCTCTCCCCCCCCCCCCCCCCCAAATTGCTTTACATTTGTCAATGTGGCCCTACACACAAAAAGTTTGCCCATCCCTGTACTAGATGAATAAAACAAAGTAACAGTGCTCCTGCATAAATATAAGACATGTATTGTACTAAATGAATAAAACAAAAACAAAAAAACAGTGCTCCTTCATAAATGTAACATATATATATATTGTTATAGGTGAATAAAACAAAGTAACAGTGCTCCCGCATAAATGAAACAATTATATTGTACTAAATGAATAAACAATATAACCGTGCTCATGAAGAGATGTAACAAATTTATGCCACAAGATTAATAAAACAAAGTAACCGTGCTCCTACGTAGATGTAATATATATAATGTTCTATGTGAATAAAATAAAGTAACAGTGTTCCTGCATAAATGTAACAATTATATTGTACTAGATGAAGAAAAAAAAACGAACCGTACTCATGAAGAGATGTAACAAAAATACTGTACACGATAAATAAAACAATATAGGCAGTGCCCCTACAGATGTAACAAATATATTATACTAGATGAGTAAAATAACGTGAACAGTGCCCCTGCAGAGATGTAAGAAAGTGTTCAGTGCTCCTGTGAAGATGTAACAAATATATTGTTATAAATTAATAGAACAGTGCAGGCAGTGCTGCTGCAGAGATAAACAAAAATATTATACTAGATCAGTGGTTCTCAACCTTTTTTGGCTGTGCCCCCCCCCCCTTTCACCATATTTTCAGAACGTCATTCCCCCCTTTCATATTTCCTATCTAAAAATCCCCGCACCCCTATACAGTATACGTAAACATGTAAGGTAAATTTAATAGCACATACTAAAACAAGTCTAGACATCCACATAAAACATGATTTGTGGGTCTACTGACTTTATAAAATGAATTTTAGAAGGATGAGACGTACTTAGCTGTGAAGTATGAAGGGAAAAACAATATCAAGTAATCGATTCTTGTATTAACGCGATCTTGAAATGGTCTTCATTCCCCCCCCCCCCCGGAAACCCTAAAATTCCCCCTGGGGGGGGGGGGGATTCCCCACCGGTTGAGAACCACTGTACTAGATTCATAGAACAGCACAGATAGTACTACAGCTGTGATGAAACAAATATAGTGTTCTAGATGAATACATTACATCGGCAGTGCTCCTGTAGTGATGGAACACCGTTTTTTTTTTTTTTTTGGCGCTCGCTCGCTTTGAACTCAAGCGAAGTCCATACACACTATTTATAGTTGTCATGGACTGAATTTTGCGTGTGGATTAGCTTTCCCTATTAATAGTGTCCCTCGCCCATCAGGCGAACCCACTCCGACTTCAGAGGTAATTTTTTATTTTAAATTCGCATATCCTTTTACAGGACATCGCTGTCAACAGCAGCATCTTTCAGCTGTCTGTTGATTTCTTGGCAAGATTACTCTCAGTAGTTTGCCATTGCTTTCTGAGCGGCCGGCTCAGTTATCCCGCAAGTCACCAGCGGGGGTCGAACCGCTCCCAGTTCTCGCCCGCTACGAGACTCTGCGTGATAAACGGGATTACGGAGAGAAAGTAGTGTAACCCCTCGGCCAGAGAGACCGGCCAGAGGTAATTAGTGGAACAAATATTCTGACTAGCGTCCAGACTGTGTGTGTGTGTGTGCGTAAGCGTGCGTGCGCGCGCGTGTGTGTGTGTGTGTGTGAGAGAGAGAGAGAGAGAGAGAGAGAGAGAGAGAGAGAGAGAGAGAGAACAGTAAGTAGGACACATGGAAACAACAGGAGCGGCGGCAGTTACAAAGTGACAGATCATCATACACGGAGATTGGCCCACAGAAAGAAAACACCAAAAACATGTTAAAATATGATCGATCGGCACAACCTGGAGGGGACATCGATTCTGAGAACTCTCCGGTCGTTTCCATGAGAACTAACGAGATCACGCAAGTTAACCCCGAACACTAGCGTTATTATTATTTATCGACATGTTTACGAAAGATGGGGAAGGATGAAGTCTGTATGACGATTTTGTTTGCAATTAAATGGTTTGATTATTACAGAGTGTTGTTATTTATACTTAACACCAATGTTCTCTCTAAGCTGTGGAATGTTGTGAAAAAATGTTGTACGTCGACTACTACCAAGCATTCAAACTGTGAGATTTGTTGGTTTTGGTGTTTGATTGGTGAATCCCCTGGAAGACTGAGGTGTGACTCTTAAATCCGATGTCCCCTCTGTCATGTCTCCATCTTAGAGTGGTTGAAGGGTTTGTGTGTTCCATTAATCCCAAGAGCTATGCCATTCTAGCGCAGCTACTGGCAGGGTTTCCCATGCCGGACAGGTCAAATGATAGGAACCAGACGAAGAGAGACACAAACCTGCTGTCTGGTATGTAAACTGGGAACAGTCAAAGCTAGGGAAAGCAAACCCGAAATAAAATGCTTGTTGAAGTCGGATGTACTGAGTCACAGGCGTGGCGATACAGTACAGCGCAATTCACTTTATGATGTCAAATCCAATGCATTGATATTTAGATATGTTGGGTCTTGAAAGGGGCTGCATCAATCGAAATGAGGTTGGTGTAGAGACTCGTCTCCCGACCCAGTATCCAAATACCATCTAAACGCAGATGTTGCAGAGTGCTCCTTATCTTAACAAACAATAAGTCTTAAAAGTCGAGAGGATCGACTTCATTGTCCCGGGTTTTATCCCGTATGGCTCGGTCTCTTTCGGCAGGATGGCTTGAACTTCGTAGCTCAGGCGACGATCCCCAGGAGTCTCATAGAAAAATGCACTTGTGAACCGAAAGACGTAGCCAGGAAACGAATCCACAATCTTCGGAGCGCGGGGCAGACAGCTTGATCACTTCTCCGCGGCTCCTTATCTTATCCAAGCCCAGATACCAGCGGAATGTGCAAGACAGGTTCTAGAATTTCATAGATGCTGAACACTATGGCCAGAGAATGAAGCCCACCCAGTCTTATTCCCCTTGCTCTCAAACGTGACATAAATTACCAACAGAGTCGATCATATTTACAAGAAACCCCCATATCCCTCAATGTGAGAGACATGTTAGGGTGCAACTGGGTCACGATTCAGCACAGCACATACGGACAGGCTGAGATTAGTCCTATTCTGTTACTGGACAAATTCCAATTTAATGGTTTCAAAATGTGTGGGTTAGGTAACAAATTCCAATATTATGGTTTCAAAGTCCGCAGTTTGGATGACAAATTATGTCTACACGTTATTAAAATGCGTGGGATTGTTAAGAAATTCTGTTTTTGCGTTATTAAAGCGCATGAGTTTAATGACAAATTACATCTTTACGATGGCAAAGTGCGAGGGCTGAGTGCTGTAGCAAAACTGTAGAAACAACAGGAGCACAATACAAGGTCGCATAATATGAATCTTATAATAAAATAAAATATCGATCATGTTGTTTTTGCCAAGACATTCACGACAGTTGTTATTCTGGTTAAGTTATTGAAACCAAACCACGCTGTCCGGAGCAACAGTTCGATGAATAATGTATGAATACATTAGATCTAAGAACTGCTGTAATAAACATCAACAGGTTAGTGTGATAAGCTTATCCTGATGGTTATAGGATACATCCCACACATGACACACACAAAGAGAGAGAGAGAGAGAGAGAGAGAGAGAGAGAGGAAGAGAGAAGAATTAGAGCGAAGAGAGAGGAGACAGAGGGTGAGAGAGAAGAGAGACTATGAGAGAAAAGAGAGGAGAGAGAGAGAGAAGAGATGAGAGAGGGTGAGTGTGTAAGAAAACGAGAGAAGCGAGAGAGAGGGGGAAGGAGAAAAAGAGAGAGTGAGTGAGTGAGAGAGGGGAGAGTGAGTGTGTGAGAGAAAGAGATAAGAGGGAGATAAGACAGATGGAGATAGATGAAAGAAGAGAAGAGAAGAGAAGAGAAGAGAGAGTGGGTGGGTGAGTGGGTTGGTGAGTGAGTGAGTGAGTGAGTGAGTGAGTGAGTGAGTGAGTGAGTGAGTGAGTGAGTGAGTGAGTGAGTGAGTGAAAAAGAAAGGTAATCCAGAGACCCTGGCAGATAATAAATGCTACAAAAATAAAAAGCAGAAACGTCCAGAAGAAAGTCAAACACGATGCATCTCGGATGTGTATGAGTGAGTGTGTGTTAACATTGACAATCTAGACCAGTGATTCTTAACTGGGTAAAACAAACGGCGAGGGGTTTGACCACACTCCCAAAATTTTGTCATGGTGATTTTTCTCAAAATGGTGAAAATTTGGTTGAAAAGTGGAAATATTACGTCGAGTAGTAGTACCGCAGTCCAACTGTACTGTTCAAAGTTGAAACACAACGGGTATGTTAAGACCATGGGAGAAACAAATAAGTACAACTCATAGACTGCATCTCACAATGACGTACTTTGTGATGTATAGCAGACGTGTGTGAACTTAAACACATCAACCACAGATAATAGGTTGCACTATTTATTGCCTGGAATATTTCGCTTTATCTCATCGGGTGCAAATTGCAGAATTTATGTTCGTTGTGAACGCTATTCGATATCCCGCATATCGCATATATGCATTCGAAAACAGCTGCGGGGAATTTGGAAGCAGACCGCCTTGGTTGATTTACATACAATGTAATGTGCGTCGGTCGTTCAGAACGCGCTGGCAAACTACTGAATGTGAGCTTGCCTAGTAAATCACACAGCTAAAAAATGGTGGAGAAAAGCTACGTCCTGTAAAGGACATGCAACAAATTTTTATATTACACAAAGTGAAAAAAATAATCACACAGTAACTGAAATACTTAAAACACACAGTCACTAATATTGTTTGATATGCTAATAGTGTGTGTACTTGTTTTGTCCACTGGATCATAAGATACTTCATTATTTTCTCAGTTTTGTGTAACCACATAATGCTACCGCCGATGTGTGCCGGGACTCCTCAGTCAAGCAAAGAATAATAACACTGTGACCAACCATGCGTGTCGTAAGATGCAATCGAGGAGGGTTGAGTGATAATGGCTCATCCTTAGAAAATGTAGCTGCAAAAATCTAACAAATTATGAACAAGTCTACAGAGGACTTGGTATGTGTAGGTTGATGACCTACGCTCCATTAGGAGGAGGAGGAGGAGGAGGAGGAGGAGGAGGAGGTGGTGGTGGTGGTGGTGGCGGTGGCGGTGGCGGTGGCGGTGGCGGTGGCGGTGGCGGTGGTGGGGTGGGGTGGGGGTGGGGGTGTGGGTGTGGGTGGGGGTGGGAGTGTGGGTGGGGGTGGAGGAGGAGGAGGAGGAGAAGAAGAAGAAGAAGAAGATATTCTGTTGCGGTAGCTGAGTGGCTAGCACGCTTGTCTGTCATCCAGGTGGTCGAATGTTTGAATCCCCATGGAGGTCAGACTGTATGTTGATTAACCTGGGTTTTCGGGTATAGCCGGCCTATAACAAGAACCCCAAGATGTGTTCTGGGTAGTAAAGGCGGCGGAGGTGATATTCTCTACGTCACTCCACGTATTCTCCATCGAGCATTAATTGTTCTTTAAACATATGGGCCTAACACTATATAGCCAGTACGCCTCACCTGAGTGGATAAAATGTCTTTACTGTTAATGTGTATATCCAGATGCAGTCAATGTTACTCTAATGTACTGTCAAAAAGAAGCAGAAAAACGTCAGTGACATCAAGGATACATTTGGGCGGCAAATAAAATATGCAGCAAATTGCTTATTTGTAATTCAGCTTGATGAGTCAACCATTTTGGCCCCGTATTCAAAGTTAATGTGAAATTAAAGTGTCGCATGTCCTTTGCGCTGGCCTCCGTGGCGAAGGCATTACGTCAGCGGTTCGTAATTCCGCTTACCTGCGTTCGAAACACAGCTGTGTGCGATTTGGCAGCAGACCGCGTTGCGCTGAGTTTTAACGAATTGGTATGGAAGCCGGTCGTTCAGAAAGCAATGGCAAACAACTTGCCAAGAGATCACGGCAGCAGTAAAATACTGGTGTTGACAGCGATGTCCTGTAAAGGATATGGGGGGGGGGGGGGGATGTCCTTTGCCGTTAACGACCGACCAACTCTAACCTCAGGTTGATTTAATATAAAAAAGGAAAAGTTATGTTCGGTAGTTTGCCATTGCTCTCTGAACGAAAATTCAACGTTTAAGTCCAACTGACCAACCGGTGTGTGTATTGAACTCAGAACCCCGTTGTCAGTGCACCGGAAGTTTAAGCTTAAGCCCCGCGGTCGCGGTGACCTCTCCAATTTAATAATCTTTGCTAAATACGTTGACACGGGATTATTTTACATGGCATTTTCATTTGTTTTTTTTTTTTTTTTTTGTCACAACTGCCAAGGCCACAGATATGTTATTATTGAGGTCCGATTTCTTTAATCGGAAAGTTTATTTTATTATTTTTTTTTTATGTCTGTAAAGAATTTGTAGATGGGTCAGCAAATATGTGTGGCACACAATCTGAGTTTCAAAGTGAGTGTCAAGATGCCAGCTCTAAAGGTGAAAGACTTCTACTGCCGGATCCGGCATCAACAACACCTTCAGTTCAACTATACAAGGTTTCCAATCAAACAGTTCGAACTGTTGACACAAGATTACTCACGCACAGAGATGGACGCTGGCATTATTTCTGTCTTTTCTAACAAATATTCGGCCTCGTAATGTAAAAAGCCGTCTCCCTGGCGAAGATGTTTACGGCTTTCGCCGTAACCCCGTATATTCTCGTGAATAACGCAGCTGCGCCCGAACCGGCAGCGGTTCTAGCCGCGCTGGTAAATTACGGGGATATGTGAGCCAGTCGCTCAGAAAGCAATGGCAAACTACTGAGCGTAATCTTGCCTAGTACATCAACAGCTGATGTTGACTGCAACGTCCTGTAAGGGATATGCAACATTTAAAAAAAAACGTAAAAAGGGATCGTTGACGTACTTTTACTGACTTACAATGAGAGGACTTATTTTCATGCCAAGAGAGTGATGTGGTCAAGGATTCGAACAAATGATCACCGGGCCGGCATGCAACAAAAACTATTTTTATTTGCGCTTTAAACATAGCATAAAAGATTCAAGAGGGCAAAGGCGTGTCTCTCCTCTTCCCTCCGATACACACAGTCTCTGATTCACTGGCCTATTTTTATACTAATACACAGGTACTTCTACACCACGCAAGCCTAAGCTATGAAATAGAAACAAGTGTACACAAAAATACCGAAACGAGGGCCGAGTACAACAACATCGCGGAATCCGTGTAGCCAGATAGAAAACGTCTGCACTTTTAGAACTGATTCAAGGTCGTGGCATTGACGTGTCATTTAATCATAACAATTCTGTTTGTTTCTCTTCACGCCACGTCATGCACTCGGAGGGGGGAGGGAATTGGTTGTAGAGACCAGGGGGTGCGCGTATTATGAGACTCGCACTTCAGTGAGATGTCAGCATGGGTTGATAGACAGACAGACAAACAGATAGGCAGGCAGGCAGGCAGGCAGGCAGGCAGGCAGGCGGATAGATAGATAGATAGATGGATGGATGGATGGGTGGATGGATGGATGCCTATTGATGGCTTAATATATTATGTATGACTTACTGTATGTGCGCGAGCATTCACTAACAGTGTTTTTAAAAGACGCTCAGTTTATAACATAGGCAAGTGCACGCTTAAAATATACAATTTGAACCAAAAGCAAGTAACATGGACCTCTATAGACAAGCTCACATTCCACCACTCCTCCACGGCTGAATAACAGGATATAATCTATACCTATATAATACCAGGCATACTAGTATCCTAATCAACAGGAAATGACGTAGTTTACTCAACACATAAATTATGATGTTGTTGCTGTCATTACAGCAACGCTAAAACGCCAGGTACGAGCTATTAAATTTGCTTTCAATGCATAATTTAAGACCTTTTTTTCGTTTTTCTGCTTCGTACAGCTTGAGAAACCTGAATATAGTTAACGAAAGCGCATTCAACTCGAGTTTGTTGACATCTCGTTAGAGCAGTGGTTCTCAACCTTTTTTGGCCCGTGCCCCCCCCCCTTCACCATATTTTCAGAACGTCATCTCTCCCCCCCCCCCCCCCCCCCGTTTCATATTTCCTACCTAATAATTTGGCCCGTGCCCCTTCACCATATTTCCAGAACGTCATTCTCCCCTTTCATATTTCCTACCTAAAAATTGCCCCCTACACAGTATACGTAATAATGGAAGCTAAATTTAATAGCACAGACTAAAACAAGTCTAGGCGTCCACATAAAACATGATTTGTGGGTCTACTTACTTTATAAAATGAATTAATGAATATTAACGCGATCTTGAAATAATTTTAATCCCCCCCCCCTGGAAACCCTAAAATCCCCCCCCCCTGGGGGCGGGGAATTCCCCACCGGTTGAGAACTACTGCGTTAGAGCTTGCCCTCAAATGAAGCTGGTGTATGCCAGCATGATATTCTTTGTTGTATATATGTTGGACATTCTTGCAGCAAATGTGTACCCGTCGTTTTGGCAATTCCAGAGCTATCCGTATCTCCTACTACCTGTAGTGTATTCAACAAGTGGTGTTAGTTAGTCGCGGTTCCAACTTCACTGCAAAGGGTCGCCCCATTATGCTCCGTTCCTGTGCCAGTGACTATCACACAAAATGCTCCTCACTGAGCCATGTGAAAAGTGGAAGAGACAGGAGTCTCGACAAACCAACAGGTATACTATGCATAATACCGCTGATAGAATGCCAACACAAAAGTCCACCACGAAAAATACAGTTCATCGTCGTTAGAAGCGATAGTCACTAGAAAACCAGCAGCCACACATTACTGCATAAGGCAACCAAGTTAGTTAAGCGACCAGCCGCCCGCCATTTTTCTGAACATGCAATTCACGCTACAAACAACTGTGGACAGATATAAAAAGCACTCCACACGAAATTCACAGCTCACAGTGTCGCTCCAGGCACTCAACTCAGTAGCAGGGCGACGGAACGATCACACAAAGTGGTGTTTCAGTATGTTATGTGTTGAACTGAGTCTGATAGTCTGATATGTTTTTTGTGTCTTCATTATCCAAACGTAATTTGTTTGCTGGTGTTGTGTCGGTTGTTTTTTTTTCTTTCTTTTTTTTTATGTTCGCATGTTTTTAACTCAATCGTAGTCCTCGCCGGCTCCGTGGCTAATGGGTTACGGACGCAGTTCGTAATCGCGCATATCGCGATCGAATCACAGCTGTGGACGATTTGGCAGCAGATAGCCTTATGTTGGTTTTTAATGAAATGGTATGGGTGCCGGTCGTTCAGAAAGTAATGGCAAACTACTGAACGTAAACTTGCCCAGGAATCACGAAAAGCCAAATAATGCTGAGGTTGACTGACGTCCTGTAAAGGATATGCAACTAACTCTTTTTGTTAGTCCTCCATACACGTGCTACTACTTCAAGTGCACTGGGCTGACTGTTGCGTATGGATTAGTTTTCCCTATTACCTGTGTCATTTGCAATCAGGCGAACCCACTCCGACTTCAGAGGTACTTGTAATTGACATCCCCAAGTTATGGACGAGAAATCATCATTTTAATCCAACTGACCACTACCTCGGCATCATCAAACAGGATGTTTAAGAACGAGTACTCTTATCCCTTCGACCATGCCGCCCCCCCCCCCCTCCTGGACTTTTAATACCGTTTAACCTCTACGAGTGTACGACCATTCTACGTCTGCTTAGATCCGGCGCGCAGAATAACATGTGTGAAGGCAGTGGTTCTCAACTTTTTTTGGCCCGTGCCCCCCTTCACCATATTTTCAGAACGTCATCCCCCCCCCCCCCTTTTCGTATTTCCTACCTAAAAATGCCCCCTCCCACCCCTATACAGTATACGTAATAATGGAAGCACATACTAAAACAAGTCTAGACGTCCACATAAAACGTGATTTGTGGGTCTACTTACTTTATAAAATGAATTGTAGAAGGGTGAGACTACAGTACCGTAAAGTATGAAGGGAAAAACAAGATCAAGTAATCGGTTCTTGCATTAGCGCGATCTTGAAATAATCTTCATCTCCCCCCTCCCCCCTTGGAAACCCTAAAATTCCCCCCTGGGGGGAATTCCCCAACCGGTTGAGAACCATTGTGTTAAGGCAACAAATGACAGGAAGGGCGGAGACAAGCATACACATCACTGCAGTTCTGCGGCAGCGTTGTCGACGGGTTTGCGCATGTGCCGGATATTCATTCAGAGACAGAATGAAAGGGTATGGCAGGGCAGCGGACACTACAGAAGCCAGAAAGACCGGTGAGATGTTTTTGAGTGATACAAAAGTAAGGCGCAGAAGAATATTGCAGAAGAGGGGAAATGTTAGAGGAACCGAAGTAAAGAGAAGAAGAGGGGGAGGGGGTTAGTTGCAAGGGTTGGAGAAGATGAAAATGCGCGCGTTGTGGACATTCGCTGATGAAAAGCAAAAAACAAATCAAAACAGGTTATGTTAGAAATGAAAGCTGGGAGAGGTATAAAGAAAAGTGCAAACATTAGGTCAAGGGAGATCATGTTGGCAATGTGATGTTGCGATGCAGTTAGAAATGAGTTTCACAGTGAGGACAATAAGTGGAGAAGAAGCCCCGGTGGCGCAGTAGGTAGAGCGCTTGCTGGCCCACCGGTCAGGTGGTCGTGTATTCGAATCCCCACCGAGGCCAAGTTGTGTGTGTAAACTGACCTGGGCTTCTAGGTCGACCTGGACTGGTATTAGAATAGGTCGTGCGAAGTAACGGCGACCCGTGTGATATTGATCGTGTCATCCATAGCGAAGTACAGGCGACCTTCATCCTTAGCGAAGTATATGCGACCCTCATCCATAGCGAAGTAAAGACGACCCGTGTGATATTAATCATATCATCCATAGCGAAGTAAAGGCGACAGATGTGATATTGATCATATCTTCCACTGTAAAGTAAAGGCGACCCGTGTGATATTTGTCACAAGGTTATTGACAGATTGACAGATAGAAGTGGCTGCGGTTGTGTCTAGAGGGTGTCAGTGTGAATATTGTGTCGGACGACTGATCAACAACGGACACCAATTTAGAACACCAGCCTGCGCGAAACAAACTCGATGCTATAACACTATTCAGGAAAATTCATCAGTGAAATATATCTATATTGCATATGCACAGTTCCAGCACACTCAGTGTATAATTTAACCCAGTAAGATCCTGCGACCACACTATTGCCGTCCACTGGACTCGCACAATATTCTCCGTCCGTGAATCTAACCACCTCCTCTGAGTCTCTTCTCCCTGGACTCAGCTCCCCTCACTGGTCCAGAACTCAGAACTCCACTGTTTGGCCAGGACTCCCTAGCTTAGCCTCAGACTGAATGCTCTAGCTAAGTCTCGCTCACTTAGCCTCAGAATCAACTTTCCTGAATGCCACTGTCTTGGCTGATTTCCGTCACTCAGCCAAAACTCAACTGTCTCTAATTTGCCCAGACTTCTGTCTTTATTTACTCTTACTGGGACCTCCCAAGAGACACCATTTAACCACTTGAACCCTATTCTAAATTCCTCCAACATTACTTCTGGGTTTCCTTTGTCTCTTCGTCTACTATCACGTTCTTCTCTGTTCCGTGGTGACCCAGACAGACATCTCCGTGATATAACCCTCCATTGTGTTTGGGGCCAACCATTGTTTTGGGATTCCTTACTCCACCTTTCTGAGCAACATCCGCGTACCTCTTTCTTAATTCGTACATCCGCCTCACATTGGCGTAAAAACACGCACGTTACAATATTCACATTGGGCAGTGGGGGGGGGGGGGCATTTTGTGTGATATTCACTGGCACAGGAACGGAGCATAATGGGGACGACCCGTTGCTGTGAAGTTGGAACTGCGACTAAATAACTAACTAACGTTACAATATTGATCATATCATCCAAGCGAAGTAAAGGCGACCCGTGTGATATTGTTCATATCATCTATAATGAAGTAAAGGCGACAGATTTGATATTGATCATATTTTCCATTGTGACGTAAAGGCGACCCGTGTGATACTAATCATATTATCCAAGTAAAGGCAACAGATGTGATATTGATCACATTAACCCACACACTTCAAGGTGTGTACAAGGGCCGTGTCCTTGTTTTTACTTAATAGCGGAGACTATAAATATAGACATTCGGGTGAAATGGCGCATATGAGGTAATGGTAAACAAACAGTCTGTTAGAAGAAATTAGCGGGACAATAGAAATCAACTGCGTACCACTGCAGGAGAAGTCCACACTAAAATATATTATTCAAACAGCATACAACTGGGGGGGGGGGGGGGTGTGTGTGGGAGAGTGTATATAAGTATGCCTCTGGGCCACAGAACTACGGGACCCTAGCGTTGTTTATACATGTTGTATCACAATTATCTCATGTATGGATACACGACAAGTGTGATTTGTTATCTATCCGCTCTCTCGCTGTCCCCATTAGACTTGCCACGTCTTCTGTCTTGCTTCTTCTGTGTCTTCATTTGTTCGATATATGTTTGTTTGTTTGTTTGTTTGTTTCGGTCGCAATTGCGTTGTGCCTGTTTTCAGCAGAGCGGTGATATTCGCGTCTTTCGGCCCCACACATCCCACCACTTCTTGGCATTTGGTGGCTGGATTAGTCTTCTGGGTTGTTTCTTGGGACATTCCATGGGTCTCCGAGTGCTGACGTCATCTTGGCCTGGAAGTCTGGCAGAAGCCTTGCATGAGGTTCCGTAAAACTAGCACATAACTCTCTCGCTTGCAAGGTGAGGTACAGGGTATTCCTTGATGCAACACAGCAGCTCTGACATGTGTCTTTGCTATGACTAGTCACCACACCACTTCTATTATCTCATCAAGCCCGTGGCTGGTGGGGTTACTATATTCTAGCGTGCGAGGGGAGGTACAGGGTATTCCTTGATGCAACACCACAGCTCTAACACGTGTCCTTGCTATGACTGTAGTCACCATACCACTTCAATAGTCTCATCACGCCTTTGGCTGGTAGAGTTGCTATTTGTTGCGTATGCCTTACGGGACGTTGCAGTCAACACCAGCATTTTTCAGCTGCTGTTGATGTAATAGGCAAGCGTTACGTTCAGTAGTTTGCCATTGCTTTCTGAACGACCGGCTCCCATACCAGCACGTTATAACACAACGCAAGACGGTCTGCTGCACAAATCGGTCGCAGCTTAGCTTCGAACGCCTGGTACCCGACTCATGAACCGCGTTCGCAAGCCACTGAGCCCACAGGGTTGCTATAATGCAATGTATTTAAGGCAATCCACTACAATCGTTAGATTGTTTTTAATGGGGATTATTATTTTAAAATTGGCATGGGTTTTCAAGTCGGTGTAGCCTAAAATGGACACCAAGAGATGTTTTTGGACGTAAAGGTCGCCAGTGTAATTTTGAATATATCACCCATTAAGAGCCCATTTATTCATTCAGTAGCATGTCCTTTGCAGAACCTCGCTCCCGTAACAATTTTCCGGAAAACCTCTCGATCATAAGCAAGATGTACCGCGTCCGATCCACCCATCTGGAGATCATCCGCCACATCCTGCACTCATCTTCTCATTGGCCTTCCTCGTCCTCTCTTCCCAGGCATATACCCCTTCGTTATTGTTATCTCCAAACTTTCATGACGTTTCAAGTGACCAAAATATTTCAATTTTCTTTATTTTATCGTCTTTAATAGCCAACCTTCTTCAATATTGAGCTCTTGAAGTATCGATGCATTTGTTTTTTTCTTTATCCAAGATATTCTTAGAATTCTTCTATAACATTTATATTCAAAGTTATTTATGCGCTGTTCAGCTTGTTTATTAAGTGTCCATGTCTCACAGGCGTATGTTGCTATGGGAAAGATGCATGCTGTTAAAAATCTAATTTCTGTAGTTCTATCTGCCCCACTCCACAATTTAGTCAGTTGTTTTAGTCTTTGAAGAGCAATAGATATTTGTCTTTTAATTTCGTTCATTGTGTCACCATTGTTGATAATTAATGACCCAAAATATTCGACATTTTCCACCACCTCCAATTTTCCTCAATAACATATATTTCTTTCTCTACAGTAGTTTTATCTGTATGCATTATCTTTGTTTTGCTATGTTATGATATAAGTTGTGATTTTCACTACTCAATTGGATTGAGGTTATTAGGTTTTCTATACCATTCTGTGTTGTGGATAGCAATACTGTATCATCAGCATATCGAATCTCTGGTATGTCATGACCACCGATATTTAGGACATCATATTGCTCCCTGTTTATATCATCTCTGACATTTCTCATTATATTTTCGGCATGATGGTTAAACAAATAGGGTGACAGCACACACCCTGACGGACTCCTTGCTTGATGTCAAACCAATCTGATGTCTCGCCATCTATTCTAACCGCTGCTTGTTGGTCTAGATAGAGCATTCTTATGAGTTGTATTACATGTGATGGAAAACCCATATTCCTCATGATTTCCTAAAGTTTCTGATGTTGTGCACAGTCAAATTCCTTTCAGTAATCCACAAAACATGAGAATAGGTTTACATTAAATTCTCTGAACTTCTCTATTATTAAACGCATGTTGAGTATGTGATTTTTTGTTCCTCTTCCTTGCCTAAATCCAGCTTGAACTACGTTATTTCTTCTTCCATTTTTTTACGAAGTCTTCCAATTATGATTTTTAGTAGAAGTTTACTTGCATGACTGATCAGGGCAACAGTTCTATAGTTGGTGCATAATTTCAGGTTGCCCTTCTTAGGTATTGGAATGAAGACAGTTCTCTTCCAATCTTTAGGCCATATACCATATGTCCATATCTTTTTACATAATGCGTGACAGATTTGTATGCTTTCTTCTCCTCCCGCTTTAATTAGTTCAGCTGGTATCTCATCACATCAGAGTGATTTATCATTCTTCAGGTTCTTTATTGCCCATGCAATTTCATCTAATTAGGGTTCAGGTGCCGGCTTCGTGGCTTAGAGGTTATGACTTTTCTCCGTAATCTCGTATACTCTCGTCGGTAACGTGATGACGGTGAGAATCAGCAGTGGTTCGAATCGCATCGGTAACTTACGGGGTATGTGAGCCGGCCGCTCAGAAAGCAATGGCAAACTACTGAGCGTAATCTTGCCAAGAAATCAATATACAGCTGAAAGATGCTAGTGTTGACAGCGATGTCCTGTAAAAGGATATGCAAAAAAAAAAAAAGGGTTCAGGTTCTGTCTCTCCTCTCATTGGTTCATTATCTCATTCATATCCTCACTGCCATTCATATCATACATTGCAGTAACCCTGCCATCTTTCTAGAATTTGTCTAGATTCTGTCAATATCATGTGTGACCTAGTGATTCTATGTGACCTAGTGATTCTATGTGACCTAGTGACTCTCATGTGATCTAGTGATTTCACGTGATCTAATGAGTATATGTGACTTAGTGATTCTATGTGACCTAGCAATTCTGTGACACCTAGTGATTCTGTGTGAATGCCAATGACCGATTGGAGCCAAAACGTCGAGAAGCCACCTCCCTGCACATTACCATACTATGAAAAATAAGAGGCAGATACTGGAAAACAACAGTTCAAGGCCAAATGTGTTTCTGTTTTCACAATCAATATCGTAGTCGATAGTTCACGCAGCAAAATCCTCCTACAGAACGGAACGAATTACACGCTGCCAGTTGTCGTCACTGCTTGCGTGACACTGTGGGGTAGGGCAAATATTAAAGACAAAATTGCAGTATATGTATATTTCCTAGCGCCAAGTGGAACTATGCTTACTAACACTGACTCAAGCCCCGCCCACTCGCGTCTTGTTTATTAACCCACAAAGAAAATGTGCAGAAAACGTGGAGAAATGACTGGCTTGAACTTTGCGCTCTGTGTTTGCTTCCTGCCTGGCAATAGCTTGAACATTTGTTTCGGCGTGTCCTAGTTTCTGCTGCAACCGTGGCCTTGTCAAGGACGCTGTGTTTTTAGTCGAAGTCTGTTTTAATATATACTAATGGTCGTTAAGAAAACATGCAGCATAGTCTGACGAAATGACGAGGTCGCTTTAATGTAGTCGATATGGGGCTTCTCCGATAATGGCATGAGCGCGGTGAGACGAAGTTTTGTCGACTCCTGCGTTCGCCCTCTCGCTAAGTGAGGGAAAGACTGGTCACTTATTGCGCCTGGCCTTCGGGCTACAAAATGTAATGACCGCATCAAATCAGAACTCCACACCAGGAAACTTCTTCGGAGTAAAGTTATTTATTTTTAATAAGAAATATGATTTAAAATTATTGCCTGGACAAATTGCCAGCGTTCTTTGGCAATGAAAGCCGACTATTGCTAGAGCATAAAGAGGCTAACTAGTGGAAGACTACGAAAGCTTGGCATGCTGCTATAATACTTTAATTAATTTATAATGAGTTTGCCTGAATGAAAGCACATGAGAACGCAAAGAATGTGAACATGTTCAAGGTATTAACCCAAATGTCACTTATCACTCATGGAGGAGGTTGGCGTAGCTGAGAGATTTAACACACTTAAATTTTCTCTACTGACCGAGGCGTAATGGGTTCGTTCCACATGACGGTAGGCTGGAAATAGTTTTCATACAATGGTATGAGTGACGGTCGTTCACGAAGCAAAGGCAAACTACTGAACGTAAACTTGCCAAGAGATCACAAACAGCCAAACATGTTGGGGTTGACTGCGACGCCCTGTAAAGGATATGCCAACTAACCTTCTACTGTAGACTGGTCCACTACTTAGTGTTCTGCTTCAGATAAGCCATAACGAACAGCGATGATCATAATGCTGTTAGAAACCCCCACACCTAGAATGCTGTTTATATATTACATTGGTTAAATTGTTATGTTTATGTATTACATTGGTTAAATTCTTTATGTTTATATATTACACTGGTTAAATTATTTCATTGTGTTACTGACTACTGTTATCTTTTTGTCTCTGGCGTAATCTATCATTTCATCGCTAATTCATTCATTCTACACTATTGGGACTTTTCGTTGATGAGGACGAAGTACGCATGTGAATGTCCCCTGTGTTGTGATGTCGGTTCTGGACTCAACTCAACTCATTCTACACTTTACGGGACGTCGCAGTCAACCCCATCATTTTATATTGTTCGTGATTTCTGGGCAAGTTTACGTTCAGTAGTTTGCCACTGCTTTTTTAACGACCAGTACTTATACCAGTGTATGGGAAAACAACGCAAGGTGAACTGCTTCCAAATCGCCCGCAGCTGTGTTTCGAACGCAGTATGCGGGATTACGAATTGCATTAGTAACGCCTTGGCCACAGAGCCGGCTATTCTACAGTAAGCGAACCCTCAAAAACACTTCCAGAAATGATCAATATATGGGATGGCAGAAACAGGTTTTAACATCTCTCTCTCTCTCTCTCTCTCTCTCTCTCTCTCTCTCTCTCTCTCTCTCTCTCTCTCTCTCTCTCTCTCTCTCTCTCTCTCACTCTGGCACACATGTCGTTGTTGTCAATCAGTATCTATAAGATTATTTTCAAATGAAAATGAAAGACTGACAATTTGCTGTAACCATTATAACTGAAATATGAAAGCTTCTTATCTGCTACATTATACATGTACAGAAAATTGTTCCATTCAGCTACAAATAAATATTTGAAAACGTTAATACGCGTAAGGGTTTTATGACCATGAGGTCGTTTTCTTTGGATAAAACAAGAACAGCAAAAACACATACCAAAACAAATGAAAACTTATTATTCTTTGTGCTATTATACCTGATAAAGAATATACACATTTCACGAAGACATTGTAGGCATTGACATGTTGTATTATAACGTAACTAAGTACACGAGATATTTATTAGATAGGTTACAAAACGGAAGAGGTCATCACATGGTAGAGACTACCATTGGAGCGTGAAGCCCATAACATATTATAAACCTCTGACATAATCAGCTGAGTGGTCAGTTCCCTACCTCGTCGCCTTTCCTCCCACAACACTTCCAGAAAGAAAAACAAAATATGAAAATTATGTAGTATTTCTTGTATGAGATTAGATTCATCTCTGAGTCATACTGGTCGAGAAAAACTTGATTATACTTCCGGGAACCGGGACCTCGTTTCCTGGTAAAGCAAATGCATTTAACGGGGTGACGAAGTAGCGCAGGGGCTAGCACAATGTTTACGGGACCGGTGGCCATCAGTTCGAAACCCCATCGAGGCTGAGGTATTTTTTTTTTAAGCTAGTGTGTGCTGGGCCGAATCGTGAAATTATATCCCGTTCTGTAGAAGTGACATTAAAGTACCGGTCTCACAAAACCCGCTGGATTCTCAGCATGAAAGGGGAAAGAAGCGTTCTGCAAGACAGCTCATTTGGAGGATGGTACTTTGGTACCGAGTCGGGAGACAGGTATCTACACCAACAACACTACCATAAATGCAAGCACTTTCATGGCTCATGCTCAGGCGACTTGAACGCCAATGCATTGAGCTTCAGAATTAAAATTGTCTTTCAGAGAATTCCCAACCACGACACAAACCTGTCGTCGTTGATTGTCATAGAAACAAACTAAGCACAACCATTTATGTTCTATATATTCTTCATTGGCATGTCAACAAGATTCATCATGTTCCATGGCGATTAGCGTGGGAGGTCAAGCAACGCGATCACATACGGTCACCAGAGTCTCGGAATAGGTCTGTTTTATTGTCCTGAATACGCCATGTGGCATTTCTGCCTCCTCCCCTTTACTCTTTTACCATTTAGTTTGTCAGTTGTCGCTAGGTTTTCATATTAATTTTTCTTTAAAACAATCCCCCCAAAATCGTGACTGCCTACGTATAATTTCTCTAAATAATGTATGGCTTTCTGTCCGTCCATCGTATTCTTGGAATTGTCCCGGGAAACCACGTTCTTGCTGGTAACTGATGATATATGAGATCTCATACTGCCTGCTTGTTGTCCTGAGAAACGAGATTAATCGTTTATTAAAGACTTAATGTACATGCCACATGACATCATGGGGATACTGGGCTAGGCCCATATCACTAGAACAATCGGTACCCCTGGGTGTTGTGGTTGGCCCATATCTCTAGAGCAAATGGTACCTCTGGGTGTTGTGGTGAGCCCATATCTTTAGAGCAATTGGTACCTCTGGGTATTGTAGTGGGCCCATATCTCTAGAGCAATTGGTACCTCTGGGTGTTGTGGTGGGCCCATATCTCTAGAACGATCGGTACCTCTGGGTGTTGTGGTGGGCCACAATCTCTAGAACAATCGGTACCTCTGGCTGTTGTGGTGGGCCCGTATCTCTAGAACGATCGGTACCTCTGGGTGTTGTGGTGGGCCCGTATCTCTAGAACGATCGGTACCTCTGGGTGTTGTGGTGGGCCCGTATCTCTAGAACGATCGGTACCTCTGGGTGTTGTGGTGGGCCCGTATCTCTAGAAGGATCGGTACCTCTGGGTGTTGTGGTGGGCCCGTATCTCTAGAACGATCGGTACCTCTGGGTGTTGTGGTGGGCCCGTATCTCTAGAACGATCGGTACCTCTGGGTGTTGTGGTGGGCCCGTATCTCTAGAACGATCGGTACCTCTGGGTGTTGTGGTGGGCCCGTATCTCTAGAAGGATCGGTACCTCTGGGTGTTGTGGTGGGCCCGTATCTCTAGAACGATCGGTACCTCTGGGTGTTGTGGTGGGCCCGTATCTCTAGAACGATCGGTACCTCTGGGTGTTGTGGTGGGCCCGTATCTCTAGAACGATCGGTACCTCTGGGTGTCGTGGTGGGCCCGTATCTCTAGAACGATCGGTACCTCTGGGTGTTGTGGTGGGCCCGTATCTCTAGAACGATCGGTACCTCTGGGTGTTATGGTGGGCCCGTATCTCTAGAACAATCGGTACCTCTGGGTGTTGTGGTGGGCCCGTATCTCTAGAACGATCGGTACCTCTGGGTGTTGTTGTGGGCCCGTATCTCTAGAACGATCGGTACCTCTGGGTGTCGTGGTCTGTTTCACGCCTGCCTTTAAATCCCCAGGGATATTTTCTGATAATTGTGATGCTGGGTCGACCCCGGTCCCATGCTATCGATTGAAAGAACACCCGCCTGGAATCTATGAACACCGAGTCGGCAAGAAAGCGTTGCTTGTTTTTATCATCTCGTAATTACCTATGGAAAAGGGAAGGGTTGTTATGCGCCTGTAGGACCAGGTGGAGAAGATAGGGGAACAGGACAGAATGAGACTGCAGGGGATCGGCATGGATTCTGGAAGAATCTAAAAACTTGGAGTGAAGACCAGAAGAATTTTTAATCAGATAGCGGTGTGAACAATTAGTAGTGTGGCTCTTCGCTGGCTGTTGAACGAGGGGACGGAGCGCGTGAGGGAATGTCCTGAGTGCAGTGATTCGATTCTTGGCTTAACTAAACAACTCATCACAACTTCAACTACTATCTCATAATTAGAAACAATCATAATGCCGCATACCATATTCGAAACACAGCACGCCACCGTACGTTGATTTTTATAAAATGGTATGAGTGTCTGTCGTTCAAAAAGTAATGGCAAACTACTGAACGTAATCGGTCCAAGAAATCACAAACAGTAAGAAATTGCTGGGGTTGACTGCGGCGATCTGTAAAGGATATGTAATTAACTTTTTTTTAAATTAGAAATAATTAATTGCTCTATATTTTGATAAGGTATCCAATATAAATAACACACAACGAAATAGTAACCTTTATCATTTAACGAACACTTGAAACAGGAACCCACCTTTAACAGAAACCTCCACTGACATCCCCACGGCTGGCAGGAAACGGACTGCTTGACTAACCAGCTGGGCAAATATCTGCCTAATCCTGTGGGCAGACACCACTCCCTGACTAGATCCAGACTCCACAAGCACATCCCCCAGTGGGTGTGCTGATTGTTGAGGTAGAACACGACCATAACATGACACGTTGCTGCCTAGACCACCTCCATCCTCAAACGTTTTTGCTGCTAGAAGATTCGTGAGTATCACCGTTAGCTCAAATTCGTTCATACACGAAGACTTCATACCCGGAAAATACACCTCATTGGGCATAGGAGAAGCGCAGCGGAATCGAACGTCAATTTCTCCTACTTTCTCCAGTAGAGGTAAAATGACTTGGGTCATACAACATGTTATAGTGTCCCTAGATACACGGCGAGAAGCATCAACAATATTTTGATTAAACTTGTGTAAAGCCGCGTTCAGTTCCTCCATGCTTCGCAGTCCGCTCTGCCTCCTGTGCATTACTTGAGTATTGACGCCTTCCCGTTATAGCTCGGCGTCGGTATCAACAAACTTGTAAACAAAGCTAGAGTTTTCTGCCCTTTGGTATTTTCTATCTGGAAGTGGCGTCCCCTTGAACATGCATATCTTTATAATTATTATATCTGTTTCGCGAACAGCGAGGGAATACTGCCTACACATTTCTCACACATTCAGACACATTAACAATTGTGCAATATTATATTAGTCACATAATATACTCATGCAAAAGCACCCTATAAAGCGCACTGGCAATAGTGCACAAGAGATCCTTTCATGTGGGTAGACAACATCAAGTGTTGGAGTGGAAGATAGCGTTACATGTGGGTAGACATCAAGTGTTGAACTGGAAGACAGTGTTGCACGTGGGTAGACAACATCAAGTATTGGGATGAACGACAGCGGTACATGTTAGTAGATAATATCAAGTGTTGGAAGGCAGCGTTACATGTGGGCAGACAACATCAAGTGTCGGACTGGACGACATTGTTACACGTGCGTAGATAACACGTTCAGACATCTCGCAGTAAAATCGTTTTCTTCGTTATTCTATATTTAATGGGTGTTTCTACACACTATCATTAGGAAATGTCTGCCCTGTACACATCCTCTGGTACTGGGGTGGTTTAGAGGTTTAGCGCTGCCTCTAACTCCAGATATTTCGAGTTCCAATCTCGTTCATGCCACTTCTTCTTCTGCTCTATCTCCCATAGGATTATAGGCCTTTAACCAACTTACGTCACGCCCTCTGTGTGTTGCTATCTTCTGCATCTCTCTCCAAGTTCTCTCAAAATTATTTATCTGTGCCTCAAATTTTCTGCTGATATATGCAGTTGGAGAGACAACCTGCGGGGAAACATGATCGGCCACACCATTCGACCAGGCGTTTGGTGATGATTGTTGTCGATCCCAAAGCTGCCAAAGGCCGTTCCAGGGACCCACAGAATCGGTTGATATCATGGCGGTAGAATTACATGCTTAGGTCTGGTCTCATCGAGTGTTTAACTCGTTTCAATCGACGTGTTATTCACCCTATGTGCGCAATCATTCTAAAGACCAAGACATATTTTCAGAAAAGTGCACATGATCACTAACTGACAATAGCGGTGCAAATTTTGTAACATGGGATAATACTGAGAATTATTACTTCCAGAGTTAAAAACAGTGAGCTATGGAGATAGATAATGTTCTATAATGAACCAATTGCTGATAATATACCCCCTCTCCCCCCCCCCCTCGCTCCCTGGTATCATTATAACTCCTTCGTAAAGCGAACACTATTTCGTCAAGCCTGAGGTTCAGTACGCCCCACCTCGACAGGCATTTCTCTTCTAAGTTTGCCTTTCGACCTTTCGTACCTTTATCTGTACCCACTCTATCTACAATGCAGCAGATTATTGTCTCTTTTTGCGTCGCCCTACCCGTTAACTTGTCCGAAATGGGAGACCTGCCAGTTGCCAGGCTACCTCCAGCGCAGCCTTCGGGTCACATTGGCACGCAAGCTCCTTTACAGTGGCAAAGAAGTCTCCCATAGTATATAGTCAAGTAAAGCACCCTTTACAGTGGCAAGGAAGTCTCTCATAGTATATAGTCAAGTAAAGCACCATTTACAGTGACAAGGAAGTCTCTCATAGTATATCGTCAAGTCACGCACCCTTTACAGTGGCAAAGAAGTCTCCCATAGTATATAGTCAAGTAAAGCACCCTTTACAGTGGCAAGGAAGTCTCTCATAGTATATAGTCAAGTCACGCACCATTTACAGTGACAAGGAAGTCTCTCATAGTATATCGTCAAGTCACGCACCCTTTACAGTGACAAGGAAGTCTCCCATAGTATATAGTCAAGTAAAGCACCCTTTAGGCAATATCACGCCGGACGCCTTCACGACCCAGGAATTTCCTGATACGCATTTTAGACGGGGCCTACCTGGAGCTGAAATCATTTTCTTTTTACATCCGCATGGGTGTGAATTCGAACTTGGACCTCCGAGCAGACCCCTTTGTATAGTACAACCTTTTGCATGTGCTATTATGAGGCAATGAAGCAGCGCACAAATCCCAGTGACCGTGCTGCAGGCTGGAGAGTGTGTTGTAGTTAGCATATACTATCATATAGTCTGTAGCGTTTACTTTCCCCAGGTTATCAGGTGACAGTACTCAATTTATGCTTGCTTACTTGCTTGTGTTCACTGGCTGTGATCTCCAGCGTGAAGTCCTGTATGTCGGATGAATACATCCTGTTGTCCAACATCAGTGTGATGTCATACCGAACCTGAGGTTTGCGTGAGTATCCGTTGTCCCATGTCTGACTTATTGGTGTGCAGACTGGTGGTTTCTCGCCGTGCAGGCAGACACTCTCCGACTTCGGAGGAACTCAGTTTATGAAGCTGGGCTGACCCCAGGGCCGTACTGGTAGAAAAACAGTTCCTTTAACTGGGGATGGTATTCCTGCCCACATTGTTGGTAGGCAAGTGCACTAATCACAATGCTATAACGTCTAGAGCAGTGGTTCTCAACCAGTGGGGAATTCCCCCACCCCCCAGGGGGGAATTTTGGGGTTTCCAGGGGGGGGGGAGGGGGGATGAAGATTATTTCAAGATTGCGTTAATACAAGAACCGATTACTTTATCTTGTTTTTACCTTCATACTTTACGGTTCTGTACGTCTCACCCTTCTAAAATTCATTTTATAAAGTAAGTAGACCCACAAATCAAGTTTTATGTGGACGTCTAGACTTGTTTTAGTATGTGCTATTAAATTTAGCTTCAATTATTACGTATACTGTGTAGGGGCGGGGGGAATTGTTAGGGAGGAAATACGAAAGGGGGGAATGACGTTCTAAAAATATGGTGAGGGGGGAATGATGTCCTAAAAATATTGTGAAGGGGGGCACGGGCCAAAAAACGTTGAGAACCACTGGTCTAGAGAATTCATTTTGGCGTTACACCGAGTTGAGTCAAGAACTGACATTACAGCCCGTTTCACATTCTCATACGCGCGCCATCTACACCTTCAACAGCCAAATGTGTCGTAATTAATGGTACCGGTTGCAATCTGATTATATGTCCGTCTGATCTTTGCTCAGAGTCATGAATGTCGGCCTGAACCTCTGGTCACCGTCTACCCGACCATTTTCTCCAGTCCACGATGATTTATCCGTTCTTCCACACTAGTCACGTGATCTCATAGAGTCCTGGCCACATTTGGTTTATCTTGCACCGATACCCCCTCCCCCCCACCCACCCACCCAGCTGTACACACCCAGTCTGCTCATTTCCCACCACACCAGTGTGACCTGGGGAAAAGGTGGAACGGATGCTCCCTATCTTTGATTTTTGAACTGAAGGATGCCACTCTTCGCCGTGACTCCATTATAGCCACGATATGTCTGTGTGCTGTTATATCTTCAACTGTTTCCAATTCTATTCTCAAACTAGATGTCGTGGTATCATACGTCATGCTCTGCTTCATTAAACATCGTCCATTAATCTCCGCCATGAACTTCCCGACACACATTGAAAATATATAAAAACATATGGGCGCTCCGTGGCGAAGTCGTTACGGACGCGATTCGTAATTGCGTATACCTGGGTTCGAAACACAGCGGTGCTGGTTTTTTTCGAAAAAGATATAGGTGCCGGTCGTTCAGAAAGCAATGGCAAACTGCTGTACATAAAACCTGCCCAAAAATCACGAACAGCCAAAATACTGGGGTAAACTGCTACGTCCTATGAAGGACATGCAACTAAATTTTAAATTTAAATTTGATCGTACAATATTAACATGTAATTTCGCCCAAATTCTAATGTCAGATTCGTTTGGTTGTTATTTCTCATAACACAGAACAGAAGTAACAATTAAAATACACGCGTAGGTATAACTGAGCGGGCGCGTTGGTGTAACGGTTAGGAACCTACGCTGACAAGCCATGACCAGGATTGGGCGTTTTAACGCATGCGCTCGTCGTTCGCTATAGGAGGCCTTTTTCGCATATCCTATTTACAGGACATCGCTGTCAACACAAGCATCTTGCCGCTGTTGTTGATTTCTTGGCAAGATTACGCTCAGTAGTTTGCCATTGCTTTCTGAGCGACCGAGTCACATACCCCCTTAAGTAATCAACGCGCCGCGATCCGCTACCGAATCTCGCGCAGCTGCATTACCCAACGTGGATATACCGGGTTGCGGAGAAAGTCGTTAACACCATAGCTAGGGAGACTGGCACAGGAGGCATACTGGTCACTTGTTCCAGTTATGGGACTTGCCGCTATAGTGTGTGTGTTTTTTTTTTTTTTTGCCCCAATATAAAATTCAATATCTCAGTAACCCACTGAAGGAAAATGATGAGATTTAGTATATAACCTTATCATTATGTCCACCCAACAAAAAAAAATTTTGTTCTGGAGATTGTACAGCAGATTTCAATGTTTGTTTATATGTGGTATATCTTCTTCTTCTTCGTTCATCCGGAGTTTTTTTTTTCGGATGTGATTGCGTTGTGCCTGTTTACAGCAGAGCTGCGTTCTTGCGCCGTTAGGCCGACACATCCGACTTCTGCGGCCATTTGTTAACCGGGTTAACCTTCCCGGGGATATGTGGTATATAATTTACGTTTCCGGGACTAAATCCATCATTTTAAGAGTATTACAGCTTCAGCAAGACACATCCGCGGTATTTTTCCAATTGTCTGGCAGTTTCCGTTTTTGGCGCAGACTGAACGCATTTATATGGGATAGTTCAGAGGTGTCGTCAAACTGTGGGTTCCTTCATGAAACATGATTATATAAATAAACTAGCTGACTCGGCCCTGTCGCCCAGCTCCTGGCGGGGATCTATCTATCTGATCTATCTATCTATATATATATCTCTCTCTCTATCTATCTACCTACCTACCAACCTATCTATCTATCTCCTGCCTGCCTGCCTGCCTGCCGGCCGGCCGGCCGACCCACCCACCTAACTTTCTGCCTACCTACCTACCTACCTACCTACCTTTCTGTCTGTCTGTCTGTCTGTCTGTCCGCGCTATGAAATATTGATAAAAGTTACTGGAAAAAATGTGAGGACCATGTGTTGAAAGAGGAAGAGGACTATTGGAGAAAGGATGGATTGAATTTTATGCAACCGAGAGCAATCATCAACCTACTGGAATCGTCCGACACAGATTAAGGTCTGAGCAGATCGCAGACCTTAATCTACGTACACACTTACTGGGATATTTTTCTCCAACTATTCAGACGAATTGCAGGCCCTAAACATTACAGCATCAGCATCAGCTGAAGAAACAAGAAGAAAATGAAAAATAAGGTAAGAAATATAGTCCTTCTACTTTCCTGTTAATTTACAAATTATTTACCCCGTGCCTCTGTAAATTCTGTCTTTACTAATATTACACATTGCACCCCTCTCGGGATTCTCCGTGGTGAAGTGGTCAAGCCGTCTGACTCGGGCTCCGAAGGTTGTATGTTCAATTCCGGGCCGCGTCCTTCATTTCACGAGTGCATCTTTTCGGAGACTCCCGAGGGTCGTCACTGGAGCTACGGAGTTCGTGCTTTGTGCGACGCTTTCCGCGCTGCGAAAAGAAACTGAGCCATATGGGATAAAAACCCGGTGTAATGCAGCCGACCCTGTAAGCTACTTCTTTCATTGCACCCACTCCCATACGAATCCGGATACGCCTTTGTGTGTCATCTGAATTGGCAGGTCTCCAATTACTGTAAACATAATTTTGTTAGCGAGAAATCACTAGTTGTTCAGCAAAACATCAAAGGAATGTCGCCGCTTTTGATGATTTAAGTTGTTTTTGGACCTATCAAAGACATATTCCTTGGGTGGGGGTAAATATAAGACGGCTGGAAAATTTTCATAACGATGCAACGGACAGTTTTCAAAATAATTGATCGTGAATGAAGGCATTCAAATCGGAACATACTATAACAATGAAATGCATCGAATGTGTATTAATTATTGTGTTGTATTGTGGGGATAGATTCAGTGGTAACATCTCCATAAACACGAACAGTTTTCTATCGATAATTACGAACGCGGTTCATAATTCCGCTTATCTGTTTTCGAAACACATCCGCAACCGATTTGGCAGCAGACCGAGTCGTGCTGGGTAGATTCGATATGTTGATGATACAGTATTGCTATCCACCACAAAGAATGGTATGAAAACCTAATAACCACAACCCAAAGAACTAATGAAAATCACACCTTATATCTTAACATAACAAAAACAAAGATAATGCATACAGATAAAACTACTATGGAGAAAGAAATATATGTTAAGGAGAAAAGATTGGAGATGGTGGAAAATTTCGAATAGGAGATGGTGGAAAATTTCGAATATCTTGGGTCATTGATTACCAATTAAACGACGACTATCAGTTGCTCTTCAAAGACTAAAACAACTGAATAAATTATGGAATGTGACAGATAGAACTACAAAAATTGGATTTTTAAAAGCATGCATCTTCCCCATTGCACCATACACCTGTCAGACATGGACACTTACTAAGCAAGCTGAACAGCGCATAAATGCCTTTGAATATAAATGTTATACACGGGTTCTAAGAATATCTTGGGTAAAGAAAAGAACAAATGCATCCATACTTCAAGAACTGAATATTGAAGAGTGTTGGCTATTAAAGGCGATAAAACAAAGAAAATTGATATAATTTGGTCGCTTGAAACGTCATGTGTTTGGAGAGAACATTAATGGAGGGGTATATGCCTGGGAAGAGAGAAAGAGGAAGGCCAAGGAGAAGATGGGTGCATGATGTGGCGGAGGATCTCCAGATGGGTGTAACAGACGCGGGACATCTTGCTTATGATCGAGAGGTTTTCCGGAAGGTTGTTATAGGAGCTAGGTTCTGCAAATGACATGCTACTGAATGAATGAATGAATGAATGAATGAATGAATGAAAAGTTACTGAAAGTGACTTCCGTCGTAATTCGGTGTAATACTATCGAAATTGGGGGGGGGGGGTGTGTGTGTGTGTGTGTGTGTGTGTGTGTGTTGTTTTTTTTCTCTCGTTCGTGTGTGCTGTATGTGTGTTTTTAAATAGGGCGCCTTTCGCCAAAAGACTAATACAGCAGTCAAACACAAAATAAAAATGAAAAGAGAATTGCTGAACTAAATCAAGTCTAGACAGTTAAATGTGTTGGGGCATATAAAAAGACCACACCCTGATGAAACAGGTGTTAAGTGGAAGACACGCGTGCGGCTCAAGAGGAAAGATAACATTACAAGGTATTACTCATCACGCCTAGTTTTTTTTTATTTTGGGACATTCTGTTGTTTCTTCATGCAACGCGATAGGCAAATACAAAACTTGGACCGGCAATATTTTCAAACACTGCACATTCATTACAAATACACCCTGTAAAATACGTTAAACTACACAATATGGTGTCATAGTTAATATTATCATCATGTTTACTATTATTATTACTATTATTAGCTTAGTCTTGTCTCAAATGTCTCCCAATAAAATCATTATCTTAATTGTTACGCATTTCACAATTCCCCGTCATACAGAGTCAAGGGTTCGAAATCGGCTTCGAGTGATTTGGAATGTATACAACTTTGCGCTGATTTTGATGGTGAGGCGTCGGTCGTTCAGAAAATAATGGCAAACTTTACCCCCACCCCCCGCATATCCTTTACAGGACATCGCTGTCAACATCAGCATCTTTCAGCTGATTGTTGATTTCTTGGCAAGATTACGTTCAGTAGTTTGCCATTTCTTTCTGTGCGGCCGCTCATATACCCCGTAAATTACCGACGTGGAGAGCACCGCTACCGATTCTCGCGCACGTCACGTTACTCACTAGAGTATATGGGATTAAGGAGAAAGTCGTGTAACCCCTAGACCAGGGAGACCGGCAATGGCAAACTACTGAACGTAAAAACTGATGGTGTTGACTGCGGCGTTCTGCAAAGGACATGCAACTAACTAAACAACAAATGATTAATTGTTTTAAGCAAGGTTTTATTTAGATGGAAACATTTTTTAAAAATAATATTAGATAAAGCAAATTAAAACCTAAACATTGACTATCAATGTGTGAGGCAGGTCATGCCCTAGTTACATTTTGTGTGTGTTAAGTAGCGGGTCGACACCCTGGCATGATACACCACTGGTGTGCCATTACTTATTACTGCTGCGTGATCCTCTAATTGTTCACAGATCCTTTCAGTACGTGGGTTGTACAAACAAGTAAACACAGCACACAATCACTGCTTTCTTTGGGATGAATGCTCGCCACCAGGGTCAAGTGTGATCTTGACCTCAGTTCACGGCGTCATCGAGTTTCCTAGAAACAGACGCTATCTAATATCTTGTTATAATGACAAGCAGACCAAACACGATCTTTCTTGTGGTGGAACTTGCCCAACTATACAAACTACACACTGCAAGACTGTTTATATGTTCTTTTACAGGACGTAGCTACCAACCCCAACATTTCATGGTTGTTTGTGATTTTTCATGCAGTTTTATACTTAAACATAAGCCACAAACAATAGATGGCAGGATTTATTGCCTGCGACATATCACTGCGTGTCGTCAGATTACTGCACAGTTATTTGTCATATGAAGTGAATAAATTAATTATGCACCTGACGAGATGCAGAGAAATATGCCAGGCAATAAATCGTTTGCAATTTCCGTGTGTAAATTCACCAAGGACCACATTGTTTTCAGTGTTACATTCAGTAGCTTCACATTTGCTTTCTGAATGGTCGACAATCATATAATTGTGACAATCAAGTCAAAGCAACCTGTTCTTAAATCGCCTGCGCTGACTTCGAACCCCGTAGGTTGTAATTGTGAAACTGCGTTCACTGCCCTCCAGCCACGGTCGCTGATAAGGCGGCAGGTCAAATAAATTCCAGAGAGAGCCGTGTTTGCGCAATGGCTATCACGCTTGCCTGCCAGCCCGGTGGTCATTTCTTCCCGGTGTTGTCTGGTTTATATAATTGACCTGGGATCCCACGTCGACCCAGCCTAAAATGGGCAGCATTAATATCATGAGAAGTTATAGTCTCTTGGCCCCAAAGATCCCAATCCTTTATGTTGTGGATCAACTCTATAGATGACACACCTATATGCCACCATTCCAGTCCATCCAGCATAATTGGTTCTTGGTATACCCTTGCCTCACAAGCTCCGTGGTGAAAGCGTTACGGACGTAATCACACATACCACGTTCGAAACACAGCT
Source organism: Cepaea hortensis (assembly GCA_963921405.1). NCBI lineage: Eukaryota > Metazoa > Mollusca > Gastropoda > Stylommatophora > Helicidae > Cepaea > Cepaea hortensis. The sequence continues at coordinate 66,493,955 of OY992881.1, forward strand.
GCGGGCGATTTGGTAGCAGACCGCCTTGTGTTGGTTTTCATATAATGGTATGAGTTCCGGTCATTCAGAAAACAATGGCAAACTACTGAACGTAAACGTGTTAAGAAATCACAAACAAACAAAATGTTGGAGTTGACTGCGACGTGGTGAAAAGGATATGCAACTAACTCTAACCCTTGCCTCCTATCCCTCATCTTTCCAATTATCGTGATGTTTACCAATGCTTCTCTTCTCATTGCATGACCAAAGGACAACGCTTCAAGCCTTCTTATGTGTGTTTATATAATGTTCCACTTCAGGCGCCGGCCATCTATGGCACGTGTGCCAATCGTGGCACGTGGAACGATTTTTCGATGAGTGAATCAAAATACAGTATATAATCTTATAAAAAATAACTAAAGCCATTGTTCTGTTACACAAATGTAACAAAGAATCTGTTTCTACACCATGAGGTATGCGAGGTATATGATGTTAGCCTCATATTTTTACCGCCCAACTGGCCCTCGATGGGTGATGTGGTCATGCACATCCACCTTTATTTCCCAGCACAAAGCCTGGGAGCTCAGGTCAATTTTTTTTTTTAAATGCCTTATAAATGTAATACTCCTTATTTAAACTCTAAATATAATTCTATCTAGTGCCACCCATCGGCTGGTCTCCGTGGTGAAGAGGTTACAGATGCGGTTCATAATTCTGTATACCCGCGTTTGAAACACAGCTGCGTGTGATTTGACTGCAGACCGCATTGTGCTGGTTTTTTACGAATTGGTATGGGTGCCGGTTGTTCAGAAATCAATGGCAAACTACTAAACGTAAACTCGCCAAGACATCGACAACAGAAAACAATGCTGGTGTTGACTGCAAACATCCAGTAAAGGACATGCAACAAACTGTTAAACCAGCCATCGGGTGCTGGAACGTCTACTGCTCCTGACTTAGAACGCTAGTTGACTCGCGAGTCTATCACGAGTAGGCGAACCCAACACAAACTGAACCTCATACTCTATTAATAACCTATGGAGGTCAATATGGCTGAATGGCTGACAGCACCTCTTCTTAAACATCTGATGTGCCGATGGCGAGGAAGCGGGTTCAACCCCCTACACTGGTCAGTTGGACTAAAAGTTTGACTTCTCATCCTTCACTTGGGGACGTAAATTACAAGCACATCTCAAGTCGGAATGGGTTCGCTTGATGGCGAGGGACACCATTAATAGGGAAAGCTAATCCATACGCCATAATCAGTCCAGTGCACTAAAGTAGTAGCACATGTCTGGACTATGACAGAGTTCAAAGCGAGCCAACAAAAAAAAAATTAAGCCGAGTTCAACATGCGGCAGAAACAATATGAATATGCATACAACCAAAACCGAAGTAATACAGGTGTGCATATCTCCTGTTACATGAAATATACTGATATACACCTGAAATACGTTAAAGAATTTGAATATCTAGGAAGTATGATCACAGAAGATGGCAGAATAGACAGAGAAATCACAATCAGATGTCAAAAAGCAAGTGTGATTATATATCGACTATCACTCCCATTTAAGCATCCAAATATACCTATGTCCTAAAATGACAGATAAAAGAGGGATATTCACACCAACTCTATGCTACCAATATCAAACTTAGATATTATTCAAATCACACTTATGCAAAATAAACATCTGTGAGATGAGATGCCTGAGAAGAGCTGCCAACTTTACTATTCGAGACTGAATATGAAATAATGTTATTTATTAGACAAACAGTACGATAAATAATATACGCTATGCAGATGACACAGTATTGATAGCGGATAATGCAACAGATCTACAGCAATTGTTGGACATTGGAGTAACAGAGAGTGCAAAGAAAGGACTCTCCTTAAATATCAAGAAAACAGTAACAATGGTTATATCAAAGAAACAGGTGAGACCCAAGTGTGAAATAGAGATAGAAGAGAAAATTCTTCACCAAGTGGATCGTTCTAAATATCTAGGGACATTTATAACATCAGATGGAAGATGCACAACAGAGATCAAGAGCAGAATAGGGCAAGCAAATGAAGAATATCCGGGAAGGTTAACCCGGTCAACAAATGCCCACAGAAGTCAGATGTGTCGGCCTAACGGCGCAAGAACACAGCTCTGCTGTAAACGGGCACAACGCAATCACATCCGGAAAAAAAACTCCGGATGAACGCAGAAGAAGAAGAAGAAGAAGAGGAAGAAATGAAGAATATCTTATGCAATAAGTCACTATCATTTAATGTAAGAAAGAGAGTGCTGAAGAGCTATATAGAAGTTCTTTTGCTATATGGCTGTGAATCTTGGAATATAAATGAACAAATTAGGAAGAGATTGGAAGCAACAGAGATGTGGTTCCTTAGACAAATGTTGCGAATTCCTTGGACTGCCAAAGTAACTAACAACGAATGCCTTAAAGAGGCTAACGAAACTAGAACATTATATACAACAATAAGAAAGAGACAAACAGCTTTTTTTGGTCAAGTGATGAGAAGAGAGGCGCTGGAGAACATCGTGACAACTGGAAAGATCAAGGGGAAGAGAGGCAGTGGCAGACCATGAGAAATAATGCTGGATAGATTGTGACGGTGGCATGGAGGAATATCAACGGCAGAGTTGATCCAGAAAACCAGACTGAGATCTGTGGAGAGTCATGAGCGCCTACGCCAGTCGGCACAGCACTTGATGATGATGATGATGATAGTATATCCACTGCATTTACAGCCAAATGAGGGCAGGCATTGTCGTGCAGCAACAATACTCCTTTAAAAACAGGTCCCCGGCATTTTGATATCAAACGCTTCAATTTATTTACTAGCACGTCACTGTATCGAGAACTAGTCAGTTCCACCCCTTTCCTTGGAATGCACCAATATTGGTCCCTTGAAATTCCAAAAGATGGTAATTATGACTTTCCGAGGGGAGTCTTGCTTATTAAATATTTTTTACTTTTGTTTTCCATTTTGAAATCTTTCTACCCATTTATACAATCTCTCCCGACTCAAACAACTGCCTCCATACTAAACCACTATTCTTCTGTAAATTTCACACGCTCCAATGAATAACACCTCATTCTTCCTCCACAGTGTAAATAATCCCTATTGCACATACTGCTTGATCCTCATTAACCCTACATGGGGTACTGCTTAAGAGTCAGAATATGTCCTGGAGAGAGAGAGAGAGAGAGAGAGAGAGAGAGAGAGAGAGAGAGAGAGAGAGAGAGAGAGAGAGAGAGAGAGAGAGAGAGAGAGAGAGAGAGAGAGATAAAACATTGTGAAAGGAACATGTTATTTTATTTTAAAGAAGTCTAAATATTGAGCACAACCCACCACTGGCAACGCTGATCGTATTCTGGTGTGAACCTAAGGCCTATCCACGTCAATATGGAAGCAATATACTCGAGTTTCACTCTCGTTTGAGCTCGTCAGTAGTGCATATCCTTGACTGGATCCGGAAACAAGCCCCCGGATCACGCGTGTGAAGTGGGTGTGTAACCATGCGGCACACACTGGACAGCCAAATTATCACAACAGAACACTAAAATGTCACCCATCGTAGGCTATGCTCAAGATCATCTTGAGCATAGCCTACGATGGGTGACGTTGTAGTGTTCTGTTGTGATAATTTGGCTGTGTCCAGTGTGTGCCGCATGGTTACACACCCACTTCACACGCGTGATCCGGGGGCTTGTTTCCGGATCCGGTCAGGGATATGCACTACTGACGAGTTCAAACGAGAGCGAAACTCGAGTATAGTGCTTCCACATTGACGTGGATAGGCCTTAGGTTCACACCAGAATACAATCAGCGTTACCAGTGGTGGGTTGTGCTCAATATTTAAATTTCAAATCCCGAAACAACCAAATAAATCAATTTAAAGAAGTCATTTATTTGATATTGTTTATATTTACAATTATTTAGAAGAAACTAGGTGGGCTAGTTCTAAAAGTTCTTAATCTCAAATTGAAAACATACTAATGTAATGTGGAAATGATTTTAAAGTCATTATATATACAAATATAAACACACAAACCGTTTAGCTCAGTTAAAATGTACACTCAATTCTTGGGTAAACTACATCTTTATATGGTGAAAAATGCAAATGAATGTGTCACATACACAGACACACACAAATGAGAGATACGAGTGAGTGAGATATAGTCTGAGACAGATATGCAGAGTGAGATAAAGTGAAACAGGTGCACAGAGAGTGAGATATACACAGAGAGTGAGAGATACACAGAGAATGAGATAGATAGTCAGACAGAAATGCAGAGATCGACATAGATACACAGATTTGCAAAGAATGAGATAGATACACATATAGAATGAGACAGATACAGAGCGAGATAAATACACACAGAGTGAGACACACTGAGAATGAGACCGATGCATACAGAGTAAGATATATACAGTGTGATACAGATACACATTGCAATAGATATAATGAGCAAAATGGATATAAACAATGTGAGACAGGCATATAGAAAAAGATTGAGAATAATCCAGCCTCCAAAAATTCTCTGAGAGGAGACCATCAAAAGTCAACCCCAAACTGATAGTAGAGTTTTAGAACTGATACAAGGGCTGTTATTATTCAATACTGTATTACAAAACAGCTGCCATTCAGTGCCCATTCCTGTTTATCAGAGAGACAGGCAAAATAATAGTGAAAAAGGACTAAATTACCACTTCAGATTTGTGTTCTCAGAAATAAAGTCATCAACAATTGCCATCTCCACAATGAAGGTCAGCTGTGATAAGTCTCCAAGACCTCCTGCCCTGCATCTTCATGACACATTCAGACAGGCTTTTACCAGTCCATCTCTTGATGTTGTCCACCTCTGGCATGCTTCCCCTCAAGCAACTGTGGGTGTGGAGACTGATGTGGGTTTTGTGGATGCCTGTAATCTGGCTGGGTTACTGATGTGTGTGACTGGACAGCCATGCTTGTCTGTATAACAAGAAGCATTCCAACGGCTGATCTGTCTGCCATGTCATGGTAGCGCCCAATGTTGACTTTGTGTCAAGTGTCTAAAATAAAGTTGTCAATCATCTACCACCACTGTTTGGGTAGTGTCTCACCAGTTGCTGTTATTATTGTGAGCAGACCATGATGTTAAAAAGCCCATAGTAAAATAACATAGCTTACCATGACATCAGCATCAAATCAGATTAGTTGCCATCTTCACTGCTTCTTACATCTTCATAAGTTAACCTGAATATATTCACAGAAAGCAGAAGTGAACTTCAGGTTCTTGACATCTCCATAGAGTTTGTCCTCAAATGGAGTCGGTGTAGGCCAAAGTAATTGTCTGTTGGACACTTGCAGCAAATGTTTAGTTGCCATGTTAGCAATTCCAGTTACATGCATCGGTATCTGCTATCTTTAGATTATTGAACAAGTAGTATTTCAACCTGTTATGTTTTGTGCAGAACCTGAAGATTTTTACTTGATCACCTTGGTACAATTGCTAATATGAATCATCTTTCTGGAGGCCTTGATGCTCTGCCACCTTCACAATGATCTACAATGGATCTCCAGCACTTTCTGTCTCCGACCATGACAGTACAATCTAACATCCTCATTCTAAGTCATCCCTAGATGTTATCCTCTAATTAAAATCATTCCCCTCCTCTTGCATTTCGACTTTCCCTCTGGTATAGTTTCCAGGAGATCATTAGCATAAAGACTACATATAGTCATCATCATTATCATCATCATCATCATGTGGAAAGCCCTTTACAGAATGATGCAAGGAATTCCCATCCCTTGCCAATGTCCCTGCCTCATGCATATTCATGCTCAAAGTGTCTGCAATATCCTGTGTCCATCTTTGTGCTGGTCAATCCTGCGTCTTGTTCCAAGTACAATGTCTTCCATCATTGTTCTTTCCAAACCACTGTGACGTTAACATGACCAAAGTATTTCATTTGAGATATGATGCTGTTTATACGCCAGTTCTTTGCAATGTTCACATCTTGTAGAGTGTCAGCATGTTTCTTCTTCTTGGTCCATGGTATTCTAACAATGTTTCTGTAACATTTCAGTTCAAAGGTCCCGATTTTCTTGTTTGTGAAATGGTTCATGACTCACTTCCATATGTTGCAACAGGAAAGATGCATGTTCTTAAATACTTTACTTTCTTACCCCTACATTTGGTAACTTTGTATAATGTTCTGAAAATCACCACACAGGTTTTTGCATAATTAGAAATAACATAAAAATGATAAAGGCAGTCCCACAGAAATGTGTCAAGTGTTAGGCTCTCACATAGTATAGGTCAACGACAAACTGAGGTGAGGATGACTAGTGCTCTTCCTCACCACCTGTCTTTCCCAGAAGATTAAGCAAATGATCTCATACCCATTTGATTGACTTGGTTAACCTGATTGGAAAGATTAATTCTGTCACTGGTAAGGATTGAACCAGAACCACTGTTTTGGTAAGAAAAGTGCACTAAACCTTATACCACCACAGCTCCTAAAAATAAAATAAATTTTAAAATGTTCATATGCTGAATAACGTGAGAAATGAGAAAGGAAAAGCTCAATTCTAGTAGAGATTTGTAACAAACTATTAGTCAACTTGTTATACATTACAAGTGGGACATAATTATTGGGAAATGATGCGAGTGCCATGCTGGCATAGTGGATAGTGCATGTTTACATTGGACAGGTGTAATTTCCATTTAAGGAAGAATTTATTTGCTGACACCATACAGCTCAAGGTTGGATCCAACTTCCATAAAAGTGTAGAAGAACTGGGAAAGAAAAGATGGCAATAAAGGCAACTGGTCACCTAATCTCATAATAGCATGATTAAATATGTGAAATTCTACCACTTTACATGTGTACAGCAATACTTAGATTGTCTTGACTTTTTTCTATAATAAAACTTTTTCTAAGGATGAATTTTTTTCTAATAAAATACTACAAAATACTAGATCTATTATTTTTAAAATACATAATATAATTCCAAAAACTTTCAAAAATAAACAAGATAAAAACATAGGCAAAAAATTATGGAACTGCCTCTTCCACAGCAATTTCGGCATCAGCAGTATCCACACTGCTTAGTTTCTCACACTGATCTTCAAGATACAGACTCTTAGCATTATCATCATCAATCACACTGAAGTTGACACAATAATTTCCAAACTGCAACATCTTTTCACTGAGCACAGATCTGATAGCACTGTTCACTCCAAAATCTGTCTGATGAATCTGGTTTTGATCTGCCTGCTTCTTGTCTTCTTCATAATCGTTGTTATCAAATCTCTGTAAAATGTTCCCTGGTGGTTGCCCAGCTCTGTCAACAGCCCCCTCTAAACCATTGAGAAACTGCAGTGTGTTCTGTACAATGCAATTAAAGCAAACAAAAACAATTGTAGAAACTGATGAAATAAAATAAATCATCAAATTTGCTATGCAAATCTTGCTTTTAATCATTAACTAACATTAGTCAGGTAAGTCACGAAAGGTGGTTTTTGTGTTCAACTCCCTTTCATGGCAGATTTAAAACAAAACAGACCCTGGCTTCTAGGTTGATCCAGCCTAAAATGGTATGAGAAAATGTCCCGATCGGTGTGATTGTGACCACACCAAGCATTGACTATCGACTGGTCTATAAAAAATATGGGCTCGCACCATATACCCAATACACCTGAAGGGGTGTAGGTCTTTTTCTTGTTAAAACCATCAGTCACTGAAAGAGCCATACTTTATGCAGCTGAGAAAAGGCTGAATTACCCTCGAAGTCTAACTGCTTCTTTTAGAATTCAATCAATATAAACAGGCCACTCACAAGAACCCAGACACAAATTATGCTTTCTTTAAAAGTATAAAAATATCCAGATTTAAATAACAATGCACAGCATCATCATCAGGTCATGTGCCGACTAGATGGGCATTCATAATTCAGCTAGCAGTCTCCACCAGAATGTATCAAATTGTGTGTTGATATTTTCCATGCCTTGATAAAAGGCTGTCAAAAATCTGCTCTCGTTTTCTATAAATCAATCCAGTTGTTACAAGACGTTCACATTTTTCTCTTTTCATACTGCTGCCGAAAAAATATTGACTGCCGCTCACTTTCTTATATTTGCGTCCAGTTTTCTTTGTGTCTTAGTCTCTTCCAAAGCATTTAGATTACTCATTTTGGCTTTTCATTGTATTTTCAACATTCTTCTGTGAAACTAGACTTCTGTGGCTTCTATTAATATTTGTGCATGTGCTCTAATTGTCCAGGATTCACAGCCATGAGAGTGTATATTCTTCTTCCTCCTCGTTCAGTTTTCAAGAGAACTGTGTTACACCTTGTCATCTACCTCAGAGTCTAGTGTGTCAGTGTATATTCTTCTTCCTCCTTGTTCAGTTTTCAAGAGGACTGTGTTACACCTTGTCATCTACCTCAGAGTCTAGTGTGTCAGTGTATATTCTTCTTCCTCCTCGTTCAGTTTTCAAGAGGACTGTGTTACACCTATTCATCCACCTCAGAGTCTAGTGTGTCAGACTTCAGCATGCATCTGGTTATGGTTAATTTCCTCTAAACAGATTCCATCCAAGCTAGCCGGCCTCCATCTGTGCTCTATGACTAGGCTTTCTTTCCTAACAATTTTGCTGTGGCAACAAACTTCTAGCCTGGCATTTGTGATTTCAAAATACTGTGGGATATTTAAAGTAAACAACCTGCACACAAGAGCTCCTTTTTTATTTGTTATCTGAGAAGGCTAGATATCCAATCCTGCTAATCAAGAGATCAGGGAAACACGTGATATTAGAAACTAATGGGGGGGTCAGCTTGGCTGAATGGATAAGAATGTGTGTTCTTAAACATCTGGTGTGCTGATGCCGAGGTAAGAGGTTCAACCCCTACACTGGACAGGTGGACTAAAATGACTTCTCGTCCTTGACTAGGGGACGTAAGTTACAAGCACCACATTCTCTTCCGAAGAATAAGTTGATGAGAATGTCAAAAAAGTTTGGATTTGGAATGGAGGAGTGGCATGTTCACAAAGACTGTAACAGTGTCACCATAAAATAAGGTGGCATACTTCAGAAACAACTCTCATATCAAAGGCTCCAAAAACCACATATTAAAGGCTTGAAAACAACCAAGTGAAAGCTACCAACCGTAAGGCTGCCACCTAATGAACAAATGACATAAAAAGCAGAAAATTAATCATAAATACATTAACAGCACGTTACTGGCAAATGAGGCAAGAAATCTTCCAAAGAAGAAACAATGACATTTAAGTTTCAGAGATGGATGTAGACAAGATGAAATGGAGCAGGATATATTACAATTTAATATGCACAAGATGTGACCTCTTTATGAGGTAAAGTGATAAATGCATAAATGGACATGAATACATCTGAAGCAATGAAAACTGCACAAATGGGACAAGAGCCAATAATAATTATTATTTTCAAGGCAAGATCTGAATGCCTCTAGTAACATGTGTAATCCTTTCTCCCTTCAAGTTGCCTGCTGTGTTTACGCTTTGTTTACTGTTAAGTAAAGTGATGTTATTGCAGCTTCCACTATTTGATGACTCTCACATATAACAGTGTATTTTGTTTTAAATAAGGCTGTAAGTGGCAACATTTTGACTATAAAGGTCAAGTTATCAATAAACAGTTCTATACAACATAATGAAGCAAAATATAACAGCAACAAACATTCATGTAGAAATGAAACACATTTCTTATTTACTGAAAATACATTAAATGAAAAATAGTATGAAATGAACAATATATAACATGATTTAAGGTGTAGATGATGTGTGGCAGGCCCTTGCCCAACCCTGCTCATTACATTATCTGCGCACCCCCTATCAATTATGCTAACCTACCCGTCTACTCAAGAATCATCATGTGCCATGCTGATAAGTATTGGCGGTCATGTTTCACCATCTTACATGATCATCAGAGTCATGAATCAGCTAAGTGTTCTTGTCTCGACCATGCCATGTGGTCAAGCCATCCAGATATTTACTTCTCTGCTTTCCCTTTGTTCTTTTCCCGTCAATCTTGTCAGTTGTCACCAAGTTGTCCAGTTTATTTCTTCTCAAAAAAGTGTCCAAAAAGATGTGACTGTCTACATCCAATTTCTCTAATCACTTTGCCTCTTGTAGAAAATGCTCACAGGTTTTTTTGTCTGTCCCTGGTATTCTTTGCATTTTCCTAAGAAACCACATTTCCACTGCTATTAGATGTTTTTCAGCCTGTGTGCTTTTCATCCACATTTCACATCCACACAAAAGTACAGGTTCTACGTAGCACTTCAATACTCTTTTTCTCATTGCAACTGACATCTTTTTATTCATCTTTTTATTAGTCAGTAGTTTTCCATTTTGCAAACGGCTAACTTTACCATAGCTATCAGGGAGAACATATCTTCTGTTTCATTATTTTCTTTAAAACATACATTCCAGACTATAAAATATATCAGGTCTGCACAACCCAGAGGTAGACACTAATCTCTACACCACCCCATCCCAAGACCACTTATAAAAAAGTAAAACAAATTAAAATCACATCCTCACAGCTACAACAGTAGATTCAATGACAAAATAACTAGAGTGCAGTTGCCACATGCAGTATGTCAAGACAAGACATGTTTACCTCAATATCAGAAAGATAGGACTCGGCTTGGTTATTCATTTGCTGCAGTTTCATTCTCATCTCCTGAACTCTTTTCTGTAAAATAGCAAAAATGTGTATGATACATTTAATTAAATTCTCATTTACACCACACGGAAGATGTATTATTTGAAACTGTATAGCAGCACATCAAGGGATATGTTGCAAAAAACCAGTAACTCTGGCACCTGCTTTATCATTGATGGGCAAAAAAGGAAATGAAATTAAACACACGATCAACAAATAATCAACCAGCAGCTAGAGCATTCCACATGAGAACATCGGGATACAATGCAAGAGGACAACCCAGGAAGAGATGGCTAGATGAAGTAAAAGAGACACTGAAGAAATCAAATATGAAATTCAGCACAAGCAACAAAACAAGCGAAAAACAGAAAATGACATCTACCTCCTCTCTGTGATGGTATTTATTACATTAACTCACTTCTCAAGAGGTGTGGCTGGCCGAGCGGCTAGAATGCCGGGTTCTCTTGCGGGAGACCCAGAGTAGAATCCTCAGTAAGGTGGGGCCTTTTTTCTGTCTGGGGCAAAAAGAAAAACCCTAACCTGCACATAGTTCGTGGCGACTGCATCTGCCAGGCAGCCTTACTTCCTCAGGCTCAACCCCCCCCCCCCCCCCCCTCCTGTCCTACGCTGCAAGGTACTATTAGCCATAGATGACAGTGACAGTCATATATGTTCAGAGGTATATGTGAACCACTTTTCATACAATGTTATGGTGAAATGTTCAAACCCATTGTTACATTCACACATTTGTACTATCTTTCAACAGGTATGGGTAATCCTGTGGTAGATAAAGCCCCAGAGAGATAAAGCTATGGTCTTCAGATAAAAATTAAATGACCAGCTACCTTCACTATTTCTGATTTCCACTTTATAAGGCTGTTTTTAGAGATCTGCTACTGGTCGAACATGATGATAGGTCTCTATTTGCCAGCCTGAACAAAGATATAATTTTTTCAAGATGGTCTAAAAGAAGGTGTTTTGAACTAAATCAACCAAGCTCAAGGTAAGCCTACATGCCAAGGAACAGTATGGCTGAAGGTCTTTCAATGAAGAATAAGTGGACACGGATTCTTCATTGTGCAATGGAGTTCACACACGTGTGTCGAGATGCTTTGTATTCAATCAACAGCGGCCAACAGCATAAGTCGTCTGAACTATATTCACTATTCTACCAAACCTTATGTTCAGAACTGTTCACTATACTACCAGAACTTATGTTCACTATTCACTATGCTACAAGAACTTATGTTCACTATACTACTAGAATTTTCACTATGCTACCAGAACTTATTTTCACTTTTTTGACTATGCTACCATTCATTCATTCATTCAGTAACATGTCCTTTGCAGAACCTCGCTCCCATAACAACCTTCCGGAAAACTTCTTGACCACAAGCAAGATGTCCCGCGTCCGATACACCCATCTGGAGATCATCCGCCACATCCTGCACTCATCTTCGTTTTGGCCTTCCTTTTTCTCTCTTCCCAGCCATATACCCCTCCATTATTGTTCTCTCCAAACTCTCATGACGTTTCAAGTGACCAAAATATTTCAATTTTCTGTTTTATCGTCTTTAATAGCCAACCCTCTTCAATATTCAGCTCTTGAAGTATGGATGCATTTGTTCTTTTCTTTGCCCAAGATATTCTTAGAGCCTGTCTATAACATTTATATTCAAAGGCATTTATGCGCTGTTCAGCTTGTTTAGTTAGTGTCCAGATCGCACAGGCTTATGTTGCAATGGGAAAGATGCATGCTCTTAAAATTCTAATTTTTGTAGTTCTATCTGTCCCACTCCATAATTTATTCAATTGTTTGTCTTTGAAGAGTAATTGACAGTCGTCGTTTAATTTCTTTCATTGTGTCAACATTGTTGGTAATCAATGACCCAAGATATTCAAAATTTTCCACCACCTCCAATCTTTCCTCATTAACATATATTTCTTTCTCCATAGTAGTTTTATCTGTATGCATTATCTTTGTTTTTGCTTTGTTAAGATATAAGTTGTGATTTTCACTATTTCTTTGGGTTGAAGTTATTAGGTTTCTACACCATTCTGCGATGTGGATATTAATACTGTATCATCAGCATATCGAATCTCTGGTATTTCATGACCACCGATATTTAGGGCATCCTATTGCTCCCTGGTTATATCATCTCTTTTATTTCTTATTACATTTTCAGCGTACAGGTTAAACAAATAGGACTATGCTACCAGAAATTAGTAAATATGTTAACACACCCCCCCCCCCCCTGAAAAAAAAGCACTTATGAATAACAAGTTGAGTGGAGGAAAAGAGCAATAGGCCTACCTTAGTGAATTTCTTGGTAGCTTCTACCTTCTTATCTCCTTCCTCATCGAGAGTAATCTGCATTCCTGTAACTGATGAATAATAACTTGAAGTTACAGGGGACCAAAAACAGATGTTTATTCACAAATTCTAACACACTGAAATTAACCCTTTGACCACTAGTCACTCAACCCATAAAATCCCAATTCCTTGGGCTCCTGAGAAAAAAAAAAATGTGCCCACAAGAAAAATTAGTTAATATAACAGATTTTATAACGTTGATCAAAATTGACATACTTTGATCATCTACAGTATTCTTGAACAAATTTGTAGAAGATCAATTTATATTAAATGTACTGTATGCACTACATGAGATGCATAAATTTCAACACTCCTGTACCACAGAAGGAACCATAACAAACACCAGAACTAGCATATTCATTTCTTGAGATACACCTATTTTAACACACCTGTACCACAAAAGGATCAGAACTAGTGTTATACATTAATTGGGCTACACCTATTTTAACACACCTGTACCATAAAAGGATCAGAACTAGTGTATACAATACTTGGGATACACCTATTTTAACACCCCTGTACCACAAAAGGACCAGAACTAGTGTTATACATTAATTGGGCTACACCTATTTTAACACCCCTGTACCATAAAAGGGCCAGAACTATTGTATACATTACTTGGGATACACGTATTTTAACACCCCTGTATTATAGATTGGACCCAAGAAGAAACACTAGAACTATAGTAAACATTACTTAAGGTATACCCAGATGCACACCCCTGTTCAGTAGGCTGAACACAAGAAGAACCAGAAATAACACTATGCACAGCATATACTCTATTTAGGATACACCCCATTTTACACTCATGTACACATATTTCACCCCAGAAAAAACATTAGAACTAGTGAATACATTACTTGGTATACATCCATTTTCACACCCCTGTACCATAGGCTATATCCCAAAAGGATCAGGCAAACACTAGAATTAGCATATTTGTTACTGGAATCACACATGTAAACCACCGAAATCATAAGAATATTCAATTTTGATATTATCAGATTAACCACAATCCAAATCTAATTCGTCATTCTCCAAATCATTGAGCTCAAGTTCAACAGTTTTTTCCAATGTTATCCTCATAGAAAAGCCACTTCTTGAATTTTCAACATGTTTTTTTTTTTTTCAACATAAAAACAAACAAATTTTTAAATGTTACTAATTCATCACCGCCATATGCATTTACCTTCCCACAAGCGATCTGTTCTTCTTATATATTTTGCATTTTATGGGTGCCCACTAGATTACACTGAGATTGTAGTTTCATATCAGAACACTGGTACCTCAGGACGTGGTTTTTTTAAAACCACAAATGCCGATAAACCAGTTGGTCAGGGGTCAAAGGGTTGATCAGCATTCATTCTTATATGCTGTACATTGTACCAAAGATAAATTTGTTTTCGACAGTTTAATTATAATCTTTCCTTCTTCTCACCACATGAACAATAATTTGGTGCCTTGTTACTAAAAATATGAAATGGGTTGAAGTGGTTTAAGGGTAAGACATCCACCTCTAGATGGGAAAGTGCCAGATTTAAACTTAAGGACAATATTTTCTTACAAATTTCTCCAGAGGAATATCACAGAACATCTGATATAGTTGAGTGGGCAGAGGAGTAGATGCTTAGAATTCTTGAATAAATAATAAGAGATACACTGTGCATGTTACAAATCTCTTGGCAGTAGCAAATTGCAGAGTAGGTCTATACCACTGTCCTGAGAAAATATTCGAAAACTAGAAAATCTACGCAGAAAACAGTATTTATAGTATGTATGATTCTGTTATACACTGAGAGCTTCGACAGTGCTAACATGTTTCCCAAACAAATCAATCAGGGCTTCACATATACTAGATCATATCATTGAGATGGAATAAACAGCCACATTTCTGGAGTTCTTAGAGAAAATCCTGTGGTTGGAAAACAATTCCTTAAATGTGGATTGAGCCCTGTTGCAAACCAGAGAATTACCCATGAAAATATTGTTTCATGTCAATGGCCAAGAATGTTATTGAATTTCTATTTATTTATTTAGTTATTTTATTTATGACCATTAGTTGTTTAAAACATATATTCTGAGCAATCCTATTATTACTGCATTAAAATCACCTTCAGATAATGAAAAATATTAATATAATGCAACACTAAACATAAGAATGTAATGTTAATTATACTTAACCACTGTCTAATCGACACACATTTATAGAACTATAACAAAAATGCATCCAGTTACCTGGATCTATGCCATGTTTCACCAAAAGTCCATCCTGATTAATTCTGGTTAGAGAAAAATACTTTAATCATTCATGTATATTGTGTGATCAATGACAATTAACGTAACATACTGAATGTGTATTTCTTGATGTTTTGTTTTCAATGTGTCCACACATCCATCTCAATAGTAATATGTGTTTCTGTTCAATATCTAAATACATGACATTTAGATTGTCTCTGGCGAAGTGGTCAATCCGACAGCCTAGTGTACTGAAGGTCATTGGTTCATTTTCAAACTGCATCACTTAGATAATGAGCACATTTTTTCCAGACCACTCGGAGCTCATCACTGGAATGAAGGAGTTTGTGTAATGCTCTCAACAAATGGCTTGTGATTCTATGGAGAGAGGCTGAGCCAGAAGTGGTAAAACCTGACGCTGATCCTCTCGCCTTTACCTGTTTATACATGACTTCTAATATGAGTGTCTACAGAAAGTATAGGCTCATTTACAGTTAAATTTGCTTCCATATGAGCACCAGAAATTGATTATGTGTAAAAAAAAATGGTATACACTTCACTGCTGGGAGCAGCGGCAAGATGCTCACTTGCTGAGCCGGTGGTCATGTGTTCAATCAGCATCAGGGCGGATTCAAATATTTTGTTTATTGATCTGGGCTGCCAGGTCAACCCTGCCTAAAAATTGGTACCATGAAATGTCTTGGGAAGTAAAGGCAGGTGGCATGATACTGAACACATCTTTCATCAAGTGCCAGCTGGTTTATGAAAAAATATGGGTCTAGCACCATCAGATCGGTGCATCTTAAGGCATATAATGGGTCCTTGAATTACTTCACTGCTACAAGGAGTACCTAGAAGACCACATGTGAATGCAAACACATTTCTTCATTGCTTAAATACACCATACAAGTGATGTATGTCTATTATTATTCAGTGTGAAAATATCTCGGCACCATGAAGCTGGTTTTTGACAGCACTAAGCTGGTCTTTGGCGGCATGAAGCGCTCATCATAGCGCACAGGAAAGATTCACAGCCCACAGGAAAGATTCTCAGAGCCCACAGGAAAGACTCTCACAGCCCACAGGAAAGATTCTCACAGCCCACAGGAAAGACTCTCACAGCCCACAGGAAAGACTAACAGCACACAGGAAAGACTCAGTCCACAGGAAAGACTTAACAGCCCACAGGAAAGACTCTCACAGCCCACAGTTGCCAGTTCCCCTGCCTCATGCAGTTTCATGCCCAGGGTGTCTTTAATGGTCTGTGTGGTCGCTACTTTGGCTTCAGCTATGCTACATTGCATCTTTTAAATACAATTTTCCATGTGCTGTTATCAAGGTGTTCTGACATTTTAACATATTAACCTGTTTCAAAATTTCTCCTTTTACTATATTATCTTGAGGCCTTCCTTTCTTTGAGATTACCAGTATTTCTGTTTGTCTTCTATTAAAACTAAAGCCTCTATTTTGACTTTCTGCTGTGACTATATTATATTCCCTGTTTCTTGTAACTGTGTTTCCCTTTCCTGTGATCAAAACTGTCATCAATTTATCAGTTATTTTATTCTTTAGTGCTTAATGCATAAATCTTGTCCAATAATGTTTATTATTCTTTCACAACAATGTTCTACTTACATATACACAAGTTGTCACTTGTTCAAATGCCTATTAATAATCAGACTGTGATATTAACTAAGTCATGCATAAAGGGTTAACTTTATTTTTATAAGAATAAAAGCATAAGAATTTGTGAAAGCTTCACCAGAAAATAGTCCAGAGAAGACATTATTTGGAAACACTAACACAAAAGAAATGAATGTCAAATTATTCCCCAGTGTCTAATTGTAGCACACTATTTTTCTCCTCTTGTCTTGTATTCTTTGTTTTGGAATGCTAAATCAACAATAACTATTGGTGTTGTGCAACACTGACATAAACTCTTGTATGCTTTAGCAGATTCATTGACAGCCTTTGTAAAGTAGGTAAAAGACCCATTTTACAAACTACGGGGCATATTTGGCTCTATATTTCTAGGCCAATAAGCACTTGATTGGTGATGAGATTATTCTTGCATTGTGAAAACACCCTTTGTAAGGTACCTTAATTCTAGCCAGTTTTCACTGCCAATATTTCTTTGCCAAGTTGTCCTAGCATGTTCCTTATGGATCTCAGGCCATGATAATGCTGGCAATGATGTCAGGATCTTTTCTGTGGAATTCATCAAGTTCTTCAGTCTAAGGGATAGTTCTGAAGCTTCCTAAGCATGTTTCACCAATGGTCTGTCTTCTCCTGCTTGCTTCATCATTGCATTTGTCTTTAGTGACTGGGCAATGCATGTGTTTCTTCATGCGCCTCTTTGTCACTTCTATGTGCTGAAACAATCTTTCAATATCTGTGTATTGAAACTTCAGACTCATTCACTTTTACAGTGAAATGTCTTCCATACAAGCATCAGTAGTATATTATGTGTAACAAAAAAACCTACTTCAGTGCTACAAGAAGGATCTATCAGAAAATCTATAAGATCTAAAAGAGACCTATAAGACAGCACATGCTAAGCTCTTATAGCAACTGAATCATTTCTTACTTCAATAAAAAGTGAGATGTATTTCACACACAGAACTTACAATTTTTGTTCCGATTCCTCTGTTTTCTTTGCAGCTTCTTCAGTAGCTTCTGATGATGACATTTAAACTATGTAAATATTTAATTATACATTTCTTCCCATGGCTCTTAGAATTAAAATAATACTTTATAACACATTCAAAATAGAAACCACCATGACTATATCGTTACAAATAAACACATTATACAATGATCAGATATAAAACTACCTCGACACCTACTCCATCAGTGACAGTACACCCCAGCCCCTCCATTTCAAACAGCATTTTGTGCTGACCCATCTGTGTACTCAGATCCAGAGGTCCTGTGAGTATTCTTCATAAAGGAAATTGAGTATTGTTCTGCATTGTACACTGTTCTGTTCTTGCTTGTCGAATATTCCTTTCACATTTGTCTGGATTTGTAGTGATAGTCTTTGTTCCTCTTTCTATGGAGTTCGCTCTGGAATAGTTTTCAGGTGGATACCAACTGTGGGCAGATCAGTGTCTCTGCAGAGTCGTTTGGCCTGGTGGATAAGACTGCTTGTTTTTAACCACCCCATAGCTAAGTTTCCAAATCTGTTCTTCATAGGGTGGCTTGGAATACTGAGGAGCTTTTCTGATTGTATTAGTGTTTAGTTTATCATTCTTCAGGTATGCTTGTACATTCAACATGTCATAAAATGTTGAAATTGACCATCACAGAGCATTTGCTAATTAGCAACCATAGAGTTAACAAGCTGCCGCACTTTGTATACTGTATTCTTCTTCTTCAGCATTCCGAGCCATTGAGGTTCTTTGCTGCAGATACAAGCCGTCTCCATTCGTCTCTCTGGTGGACCTTCTCTTGCCAGTCGTTGATTCCAAATGCTTGTAGGTCTGTATGTATATTATCTCTCCACCTTCTTGGTCTACATCGGGGTCTACGGTCATTTATTTCCTGAGTGTAAGCGAGTTTTGTTTCCCTATTATCTTCCATTCTTTCTATATGCCCCAGTCATTGCAGTCTATTAGCCTTCATGATACAGTGATTAGCGGGGACTTAAACAGATCATAAATGTCTGTGTTACTTCTTCTTTTCCACTCTCCACTTTGTATATCTCTAATGGGCCCAAAGATGCGTCTTAAGACTTTGTTCTCAAAGGTTTGTAACAAAGCTTCGTCTCCTTTTGTTGTACTCCAGGTTACATCAAGTGCATTTTACAAATATAGGGTTAGCACCACATACTCAATGTGCCTTGAGGTGTGAACTTTGGTCCTTTACTTTACTAATACATGCATATCTTTGCAGACATTACTGTTACTTTTACTACATCCTGCCACCTTCACATTGAGTACCCTGCACTTTCAAATGCTATCTCCAACTGTTACAAACTCACTTTATGGCATTCTGGAACACCACAAGAAAGGCTTTGGCTGGTTGGATAATCCTCTGGAAAGCTGTTTTAAAATCTGAAGCATTTCTGTTCAGGTCAATGCGCCGTAAAAAGAGCTTGCCTCTAACAAAGTGAGGCTAGTGTCAAAACTGTCCTCCCAACCCAGTACTGAAGTACCATCTCCCCTAGGTCTGTGTTGTGGAGCTCTGCTCCACCTCTCCAAGATCATAAACCAGCGGGGGTATGCAAGACCGATACTGGCACTTCATATCTGTGGATAGACATATTAGCATGCAACCAGGTCGGCATTCAGCACTGCGCACAGGGGCTGGCTGCGATTAAGCCTGGACTGGTAATGTTTCCTTCACAGGTTTTACGTTCGTCATTGTCAACAAACTACAAATCAATGCCTAAAGGCAGTAAATAAGTATAGATTATAAGACCCCTTTAAGCACCTTATAAGTGTATTGGATATAAAGTAGTGGTCGCATATGTATATAGACCAATCATCACTCAATGAGTAGCCAATAGCATGCCAACTGCCTTTATTTCCCAGGACATTTTCTAGTACCCATTGTATACAGTGTCATCCTGAGGGCATAGTTAAATGTGTAAAATCCTCCTCGATTCAGAATTAAACACATGACCACCAGACCAGCAAACAAGCATGCTAGCCACTGCACTATCACAGCTTTCCCCAGAGGGAGCACTCAAACATAAACAACCATCAAAGATGACTGAATATGTCCCTAAAGGCAAAACAATCTTAGATGTAAAACCACGGTTTTCTGGAGTGTAAACCAAGTAATAATAAATACAGAAACTGAAAGAAAAACAAAACAGTGAAGAACAAACTCTTGTACACGCCTTAAGGAGGATGGGTACATGGTGCTAGACGTGTATGTCTACAGACCAATCGGCGCTGGGTGGGTCATGTGGTCAGTATCTGGTCACCTTCACTTCCCAAGACATTTCTAGTACCCATTTTAGGCTGGTTCAGTCTGGGAGCCCAGATTAATTTGTAAAATTGAAATCTGCCCCAGGACGGATTGAACTCACGACCACCGGGCTGACAGACAAGTGTCTAACCACTATGCTACCCCATCTCCCGTGTAAGCCTAGAGTTCACATTTATCCACAGGCCAACAGCAAGATCTGTATCTAGTCACAGAAGCCTCCAGTGTAAATACTCTAATTTATAAGTGTCAGTGATGAATTTAACACTGCTGTAGTTGTACCAGTGTCAAACAAATACAATTTTGTCCACATTGACAATTGTGTGTTTCTCCTAATTGAGACATACCATTCATCAACTTTTCTCGCTGTTCCAAAAGCTTGCCCATCGTCACCAACTGAGCCTGAGAATGTAATGAATGCAAAGCAAGTAATAACAGTAAAAGGCCAAAACAGATTCATTTGCTATGCAAGAACTATTAGTCTGTGTTTACATAATATAACTTACTAAACATATAAAAGTAGAAACGTTAATATTTATTATCACCTAATCTGAGCTTTTTGAGTTATATCTATTCTCGAATAACCTTCATAACTAATCATATCTATTTTCAACTAATCTCAATTTCATGAGTTATATCTGTTCTCATCTAACCTCTACTTCGTGAGCTATCATTTGTATTCTCATCTAACCTTCATGATGCTGAGGTTAGATAAGGAGTGATATGATTAATAATGAAAGTAAGATTAGATAATAGACATGATGAGATAACTTCATTAGTTATCAGATCTATTATTATTCAAACTCAACTTCATTAGTTATCATATCTATTATCATTCAAACTCAACTTGAGTTATATCAATTCATATCTAACTTCAGCTTCACATGTAATCATATCTATTCACACTTAACCTTAATGAATAATCAAATACATTCTCATCAAACCTTCATGAGCAATCATATCTATTTTCATCTAACCTCACCAACACAATCAATCATATCAATTCTTTTTAACCTCAGCTTCATAAGTAATCATATATATTCACATCTAACCATAATGAGTGATCATATATATTCTCATTTATCCTCATCTTCATGAGTAATCTTATCTATTCTTATCTAACCTCAGCTTCATGAGTAATATCTATTCTCATCTAACCAGCTTCATGAATAATCTAAACTAACCACAGTTTCATGAGTATTCATACCACTTCTTGTCTAACCTCGTCTTAATGAGTAATATTATCTAATCTTATCTAACTCAGCTTTGTGAGTAAAGATATTTTCTAACCTCAGCTTCACAAGTAATAATATATTTCCATTTAATCCAGCGTTATGAGTAATAATGTCTATTCCTATCTAACCTCAGCTTCATGAGTAATATCTATTCTCATCTAACCAGCTTCATGAGTAATCTAAACTAACCAGTTTCATGAGTATTCATACCACTTCTTGTCTAACCTCGTCTTAATGAGTAATATTATCTAATCTTATCTAACTCAGCTTTGTGAGTAATCATACCTATTCCTATCTAACCTCAGCTTTATGAGTAAGCATACCTATTCCCATCTAACCTCAGCTTTATGAGTAATCATATCTATTCCTATCTAACCTCAGCTTTATGAGTAAGCATACCTATTCCCATCTAACCTCAGCTTTATGAGTAATCATATTTATTCCTATCTAACCTCAGCTTTATGAGTAATCATATCTATTCCTATCTAACCTCAGCTTTATGAGTAATAACATCTATTCCCATCTAACTTCAGCTTTATGAGTAATAACATCTATTCCCATCTAACTTCAGCTTTATGAGTAATCATATCTATTCCCATCTAACTTCAGCTTTATGAGTAATCATATCTATTCCCATCTAACCTCAGCTTTATGAGTAATAACATCTATTCCCATCTAACTTCAGCTTTATGAGTAATAACATCTATTCCCATCTAACTTCAGCTTTATGAGTAATAACATCTATTCCCATCTAACTTCAGCTTTATGAGTAATCATATCTATTCCCATCTAACTTCAGCTTTATGATTAAGCATATCTATTCCCATCTAACCTCAGCTTTATGAGTAAGCATATCTATTCCCATCTAACCTCAGCTTTATGAGTAAGCATACCTATTCCCATCTAACCTCAGCTTTATGAGTAATCATATCTATTCCTATCTAACCTCAGCTTTATGAGTAAGCATACCTATTCCCATCTAACCTCAGCTTTATGAGTAATCATATTTATTCCTATCTAACCTCAGCTTTATGAGTAATCATATCTATTCCTATCTAACCTCAGCTTTATGAGTAATAACATCTATTCCCATCTAACTTCAGCTTTATGAGTAATAACATCTATTCCCATCTAACTTCAGCTTTATGAGTAATCATATCTATTCCCATCTAACTTCAGCTTTATGAGTAATCATATCTATTCCCATCTAACCTCAGCTTTATGAGTAATAACATCTATTCCCATCTAACTTCAGCTTTATGAGTAATAACATCTATTCCCATCTAACTTCAGCTTTATGAGTAATAACATCTATTCCCATCTAACTTCAGCTTTATGAGTAATCATATCTATTCCCATCTAACCTCAGCTTTATGAGTAATAACATCTATTCCCATCTAACTTCAGCTTTATGAGTAATCATATCTATTCCCATCTAACCTCAGCTTTATGAGTAAGCATATCTATTCCCATCTAACTTCAGCTTTATGAGTAAGCATATCTATTCCCATCTAACTTCAGCTTTATGAGTAAGCATATCTATTCCCATCTAACCTCAGCTTTATGAGTAAGCATATCTATTCCCATCTAACCTCAGCTTTATGAGTAATCATATCTATTCCCATCTAACTTCAGCTTTATGAGTAAGCATATCTATTCCCATCTAACCTCAGCTTTATGAGTAATAACATCTATTCCCATCTAACTTCAGCTTTATGAGTAATAACATCTATTCCCATCTAACTTCAGCTTTATGAGTAACCATATCTATTCCCATCTAACCTCAGCTTTATGAGTAAGCATATCTATTCCCATCTAACCTCAGCTTTATGAGTAATAACATCTATTCCCATCTAACTTCAGCTTTATGAGTAATAACATCTATTCCCATCTAACTTCAGCTTTATGAGTAATAACATCTATTCCCATCTAACTTCAGCTTTATGAGTAATAACATCTATTCCCATTTAACTTCAGCTTTATGAGTAATAACATCTATTCCCATCTAACTTCAGCTTTATGAGTAATAACATCTATTCCCATCTAACTTCAGCGTTATGAGTAATAACATCTATTCCCATCTAACTTCAGCTTTATGAGTAATCATATCTATTCCCATCTAACCTCAGCTTTATGAGTAATAACATCTATTCCCATCTAACTTCAGCTTTATGAGTAAGCATATCTATTCCCATCTAACCTCAGCTTTATGAGTAAGCATATCTATTCCCATCTAACCTCAGCTTTATGAGTAAGCATACCTATTCCCATCTAACTTCAGCTTTATGAGTAATAACATCTATTCCCATCTAACTTCAGCTTTATGAGTAATAACATCTATTCCCATCTAACTTCAGCTTTATGAGTAATCATATCTATTCCCATCTAACTTCAGCTTTATGAGTAATCATATCTATTCCCATCTAACCTCAGCTTTATGAGTAATAACATCTATTCCCATCTAACTTCAGCTTTATGAGTAAGCATATCTATTCCCATCTAACCTCAGCTTTATGAGTAATAACATCTATTCCCATCTAACTTCAGCTTTATGAGTAATCATATCTATTCCCATCTAACTTCAGCTTTATGAGTAATCATATCTATTCCCATCTAACCTCAGCTTTATGAGTAATAACATCTATTCCCATCTAACTTCAGCTTTATGAGTAATCATATCTATTCCCATCTAACCTCAGCTTTATGAGTAATAACATCTATTCCCATCTAACTTCAGCTTTATGAGTAATAACATCTATTCCCATCTAACTTCAGCTTTATGAGTAATCATATCTATTCCCATCTAACTTCAGCTTTATGAGTAATAACATCTATTCCCATCTAACTTCAGCGTTATGAGTAATAACATCTATTCCCATCTAACTTCAGCTTTATGAGTAATCATATCTATTCCCATCTAACCTCAGCTTTATGAGTAATAACATCTATTCCCATCTAACTTCAGCTTTATGAGTAAGCATATCTATTCCCATCTAACCTCAGCTTTATGAGTAATAACATCTATTCCCATCTAACTTCAGCTTTATGAGTAATAACATCTATTCCCATCTAACCTCAGCTTTATGAGTAAGCATATCTATTCCCATCTAACCTCAGCTTTATGAGTAAGCATATCTATTCCCATCTAACTTCAGCTTTATGAGTAATAACATCTATTCCCATCTAACTTCAGCTTTATGAGTAATAACATCTATTCCCATCTAACTTCAGCTTTATGAGTAATCATATCTATTCCCATCTAACCTCAGCTTTATGAGTAATCATATCTATTCCCATCTAACCTCAGCTTTATGAGTAATATCTATTCCCATCTAACTTCAGCTTTATGAGTAAGCATATCTATTCCCATCTAACCTCAGCTTTATGAGTAATAACATCTATTCCCATCTAACTTCAGCTTTATGAGTAATCATATCTATTCCCATCTAACTTCAGCTTTATGAGTAATCATATCTATTCCCATCTAACCTCAGCTTTATGAGTAATAACATCTATTCCCATCTAACTTCAGCTTTATGAGTAATCATATCTATTCCCATCTAACCTCAGCTTTATGAGTAATAACATCTATTCCCATCTAACTTCAGCTTTATGAGTAATAACATCTATTCCCATCTAACTTCAGCTTTATGAGTAATCATATCTATTCCCATCTAACCTCAGCTTCATGTAGATGATTCTCCATGTCATCTCGTCGTTTCCTTGAGTCACTCAGAGAAGAGTTTCTCAATTTCTGGCTCTGGCTTTGAATCACTTCATCTGCCCAGGTTTCTGGGCTAAAGAGATAACACAAGGAAAAATTAATTTGACTGATTATTGTTAATGTATTTTTTTAAGTTTAAACAGTACTTGGAATGTCTTTTCCAGGGTGGAAGTTTGGGTACGTCTATTTGGAGATGTTTGTTTCCCATGCTGCATGTTCTCCCCCTGGACACCACTGTTAGATCAAAAGACATGACAATAACCACTACAGATTGTTGCCTGTGTTACTGGGGCCCTTAAGGGAAGCAAAGAATCGTAACACTGTAACCTACCATGTATATTATAAGAGACAACCTAATCCTCTAGACAACTTTAGCTACAGAATCCAACCAACCATGAGCATGTCTAAATATCAGGAAACAAGAGAAATTCAGCCAACAAAGATAAAAAAGACTCTTCTAGAAGAAATATAACATGATGCAATGAAAGCTGCAAGGAGTCAGGATTGCCGACTTAACCCCTTTCACCCAGGAACATCTTCAACACTGCCACCTGGAATGTTAGAAATAATATGAGGAAGACATGGAGGGAGCTGCAGGCGACAGCAAAATATAGGACGGCTTGGTGTGAACTGGTTAAAGGCCTGATCTCCAATATGAGTTAAAGACAAAAGACATGGAATACAGTTTGATATGACATCATAAAAATTGCCATAGTGTTGGGGTCAAAAATTTGTTGGCCTTATTAACTCCATCGCTGGATTTTTTTCTCAGAGTTTACTCCAATAGCCTTTCCCATGGATGGGTATTCCACAAGAGAGCAGGGGTTTAGAATACAAGTTTACATTCTCCAAGATAGCAACCAGACAAGGTTGAAGAATGCCACCTAACGAAGCAGCTAGATATTTTAAGGCATTAATGACTTGCCTTTCACTCCTCCTGTTAGTATAAACAGTTCTACCAGGTTTATAAAGAACCATATATGCAGGCTAGATGGATGTACTAAAAAGGACATTTTCTATCGGCAGTTAGCAAATGGTAACAGAAAAATTGGATGTCCACAGCTACGGTTATGTGCAAGCAAGACATGAAAATGTTAGGCTCAGGGACAATAACATGGGAGTAAGAGGCTTCTAACTGTAACACATGAAGATGCACTGCAAGAAATCATCTTCAGCATGATGAAAGAAGGAAGCTATTACTATTATAAACTATAATTGTACTGTAGTAACCGTGTTAATGAGATATGCAAGATCTAAATTATAGCTTAAAAGCACAAAAATGTTTGTTGTGGCTGAGAGGTTTAACAAGCTTAAATTTTCTCTTCTGATGGTGGCGTGGTGGATTTATTCCACAAGCTGGTCAGCTGGGCTTAAATGCTGACTTTTCATTCAGAAAGCAATGGTAAATTCTTCTTGTTCTGCCATATATCCTCCATTGGGGTACAGGTCTTAGGTCAACCCACCTCAAGTTGTCCTATCTTTTCCTATCTCCTGCAACTCCCTCCATGTCCTCCCAATATTATTCATCTGTCTCTAATTCTCTTCTGCATGTTTTTAATCTTCTTCTATTTCACTTGTCTTGTAATTTTTCAGCGTGCGTCCTAACCTGAGCCATTGTCTTCTCTCCTCTTGGTTCACTAGAATTTGTTTAGTGTCTTCACGAGTGCTGTATTGGTAATTCTGTTGTATTATTTTAGCCCCACCATTCTGTGCTGGCAGGACTTAGTTAATGTTTTTAGTTTATTACTAATTCTTTTAGTCGTTCTCCATGTTTCTGACACAAACACAAGCACCAATTTAATATTGGAGTTTAATATTATAAGTTTTGTGCTTAATTTAACTTCCACAAATTTCAGTGCTCTGAAAGTTTCTCTTGCCATTTGTATTCATATTTTAATATCTCCATCTGTTTCCCATTTTTGTTTACATTGCTTCCCAGAAGGTATATTATTCCACTTCTTGCAGTTCAGTTTCACCAAGGCAAACTGTGTTGTTATTTGCTTGGTTTAATCTCATTATCAATGTCTTTCTCCTGTGAATTTTTAGACCTAATTGTTGTGACTTATCATTAAGTGTGATTGGTTTATTCTGCATCTGATAGTGTAATATCATTGGTGACATCAAAATCATCAAGTTGCTTTGTGAGAGTTCATTGAATTCCATTTCTGGCGGTAGTTGTCTACATAATCCAGTCCATCACAAAGAATTCTACACATCATATGTTGCTCTTAATAGGTTACTGATTTTCTATGGGATCCCATAGTGCCGCATCAACCTCCAAAAGGATTTCCTAAATATACTATAGGCCAGGGGTGGCCAATACGAGGCCCACCGGGAGTCATGTAGCGACCCGCGGGGTGGGAAGCGACGATGTGATCGAAGCTGTAATTACTTTAATTAACAAAACAAAAATCAAATTAGGTGCGTGGCCTGGCAGGAAATATTATTTATGAAATTTGGCCCGCCTTCTGAAAAGGTTGGCCACCCCTGCTATAGGCCTTTTCATAATCCACAAATCCAATATGAAGTGGCAAATGGTGGATGTTGTAGGGATCAAAAGTCAAGTTCTGAAACCTGTATTATTTTATGCTAACGAACTCGCCAGACTGGATTTTTACTACATGCCTACACTACCAGATGCCGGCTCCTGGTGAAGGGGTTACGGATGCAGTTCATAATCCTGCATACCCGAGCTCCAAACACAGCTGTGGGCGATTTGGCAGCAGACCGCCTTGTGTTGGTTTTTTATAAAATGGTATGGATGCCGGTCGTTCAGAAAGCAATGGCAAATTACTGAACATAAATTTGCCAAGAGATCACAACAGCAAAAAAAAATGCTGGTGTTGACTGCGATGTCCTGTAAAGGATATGCAACTAACTTTTTGGCACTCTTCCAAATAATGGTCCTAAATTATTTAGTGTAAAAAGTATCCCTTACAGGGCCTCATTAGGTGATATAATAAAAAAAATATTAAACACTACAAACTAAAATATAGAACTGAGAAAATAGAATTACGTACCAATAATATTTTACAGTTATATGTGGAAATTGTGGCACAAAAATTGTAAATACTGTCTGAAAGCATGTTCTTTGTGAAAACAAATGTACATATCGGAACAAGCATTGAACGTGTTGTCGATCACTACCGGTTCAGTGTGGCATGGACTGCTAGACCGATCGATGGATGCAATAAATGTTTTTGGGCCTGGAGGGCCCTCACAGTCGTCGGAGTGTATACCTATCACTATCAGTTATATGTGAAAACAGATATAGACTCTGACGACAGTCAGGGCCCTCCGGGCCCAGGAAACATTTATTGCATCCAATCCATCGATCGGTCTAGCAGTCCACGTCACATTGAACAGGAAGTGATTGACAACATCAACTAATGAGGCCCTGTAAGGAATACTTTTTACACTAAATAATTTAGGACCGTTATTCTGTGAACTTTTTTAAGACTACCTTACTGTGGTGAAAGAGTGTTGGTTTTTTATGAAATGGCATGGGTGCTGGTGGTTCAGAAAGCAATGGCAAACAACTGAACGTAAAACAGCCAAAAATGCTGGGGTTGACTGCTACGTCCGTAAAGGATATACAACAAACTTTTTTTTAGCTCCATACCTAGACATTCGTACGTAGAAAAAGGAGCAGAAGCAGAGAAAGAAGGAGGAATGGGGTGAGAAGAGGAGTAAAGAAAGAAAAGGTACTAAATGTTGAAAAATACCACTGATTTTTCTTCGTCGTCTTCAACTTAGCATATGCTATGTTTACAACATCGTCGCGTTTCCGAGTCTGAGATGTCTGATTTCTGGATAAGCTGCGACTCTGTTGTTGCAATTCCACCGTTTCTTGGCTGCGTGCAGAGGGAACATCGCCATCCCCACATCCATTCCTGGATGTGATTTTAAGAACCGGAATACCAGTTTTATGTTTTTGTTTGTGTGACGACGACATTCGCAGTATTTTATTGACTACAGAGCCAGTCGTAGAGAATCTAACATTTTCTTCCCTAAGCCTAAGTTAACCGCCCAATGTTGTTTACAAACCAACACTTCCGTTCACATGCACACTTAATCCAAAACTATCGCAAACATCTATATTTTACGAAATAATACTTTCTGCTATACTAAATAAATTTTATTCAGTCTTTGTGGCAAAACATATTACTAAATTTGCTATAAAATTATATTAAATATTATTCTTAACTGTATACATCTATTTCACTTACTACACGACTGACAATTTGAGAAATATAAGCGACGAAAGAAAAAAAGTTCAAAATGTTAAGTCGGCAACTAAAGCGTCCGTAGATTCAAGATGGACGATTGCAGCTTAGCTAAGCTAACGGTGAAACAGGGGACCTTGGCTCCAGCTTTTCATAAAGATGTTACTGACTATAGCGTGACAGTACCCAGCAGTGCAGAGAAGATAACCTTTGATCTCCAGACAAGTGATAACGGAGCATCATTTTCTATATCGGTGTGAATTTCGGCTTTGCGATATAATATTAGTATTATTAGTTGCATTTTCTTTTTGGTTGTTTTGTTTACTGTTTATGGTTTCTTGGCAAGTTTTGCAGAAGGTAGTTTGCCATTGTTTTCTTCTGGGCAGTGACTGTACTAGTCGGTGGCCATAGCCATAGTCTCTACTTGAAATGCCACGAAAGTTTGGAGAGAACAATAATGGAGGGGTATATGACTGGGAAGAGAGGAAGAGGAAGGCCAAAGAGAAGATGGGTGCAGGATGATGTAGATGATCTCCAGATCGGCGTATCGGACGCAGGACATCTTGCTAATGATCGAGAGGATTTCTAGAAGGTTGTTATTCTTCTTCTTCTTCTTTCGTTCGCTTGAAATATGTCTATAACTGCAGTGCTGTCTCTTGTATGAATTGAACTGTCTTTTTCAGTTCACACAGCGGTCCATAGAGTTTATCTTCCACTGTCGTCTCTCTAGGCCAGAAGGTTTGCCTAGATATGTTATATTTTGGGTAGTCTTGGAGTATGTGCTCTGCTGTCTGCGACGCCAATCCACATGTACACATGGCTGTTTCACCAATCTTGAATTTTGTATACATGTGGTTGCGTAATCTATTGTGCCCTGTTCTGAGGCGCAGAATAATGACTTGTTCTGGTCTATCCATAACGTGGTATTCATCTTGAGCCTGTTTTGGTGGCTTTCTGACTGATTTGATCATTCTTTTCTTTTGGTGGTATGTTACAGGCACATCAGGCTGTTCTTCTTTGGCTCCTTCCTTAGCCAATTGATCAGCTCTGTCGTTCCCAGGTACTCCACAGTGGGATGGTATCCACTGTATGGTGACCTTATGCTGACTGCTAAGTTCAGAAAGTAGTGTCCTTAGTACTGGCAATTTCCCAGACAGGAGCGCCTCGAGTACTGATTTTGCATCTGTCAATAGCACCACAGGTTGTGTACCATTGCTGGTATTTAGTAATTTCTCTGTTGCTATCTTGATTGCCTCAATTTCAGCATCGTAGTTATGGCAGTACTTTCCTGTCGGTACTCTAGCTGTGTCCCTGGTATTATTTGGGTATTCTATGTACACTCCCGCTCCTCCATTTCGAACAGCATTTTGTGCTGACCCATCTGTGTAGACTCGGATCCAGAGGTCCTGTGGGTATTCTTCATCAAGGAAGCTGAGAGTGGCTGTTCTGCGCTGCACACTGTTCTGATCTTCCTTGTCAAATATTCCTCTCACTTTTGTCTGGATTTGTAATGATAGTCTATGCTCATCTTTCCATGGAGTTCGCTCTGGAATAGTTGTTAGGGGGATACCAACTGTGGGCAGATCGGTGGTTTCTCTGCAGAGTCGTTTGGCCTGGTGGATAAAACTACTTCTTTTCAACCGCCCCATAGCTAGGTTTTCAAATCTGTTCTTCATAGGGTGGCCTGGCAAGCTGAGGAACTTTTCTGCTTGTATTAGCGTTTTTGTATCTCTGCGCTCACTCAGTGCTTGTGTCCTCCCCATCTTCTCCATTTCCACTATAGGGGTTGATCTCATCCCTCCTGTGGTGACTCTAAGTGCTTGATTTTGCACTTTGTCCAGCTCTTGTAGTGTGGTTTTTGCTGCCGAACACCATGCAGTTGACCCGTATTCCAGGTGTGGTCGTATGCTCTGTTGATAAACTTTGCTAAGTATTTTCCCACTGGCTCCCCATGTGGTTCCACTTAGCTTTCTCAGGATGGCTATTTTCCTTCTGGCTTTTGCTACTGCTTTGTTGATGTGCTTTCTCCATGTCAGCCTGCCATCAAATGTTACTCCAAGGTATGTTGGTTCTTTATCTTCTCGTAGGGGTGTTCCATTTATCTGGATGGTCCCTGCCTTTTGTTTTGGAGAGAGGGTAAATAGGGTGGTGCTGCACTTGTCAGTGTTTATGCTGACACACCATCTATTTGCCCATGCAACAAATGTATCTACAGCTCTTTGTAGTAATCTGGTGGCCACTGATGCATGTTCATTTGTGCTCCATAGAACCAGGTCATCAGCATACATTGCGGCTTTAATTCCATGCGGTAGATTAGCAACGAGATCATTGATGAAGATTAGAAAGAGTGTGGGGGACAATACTCCGCCCTGGGGAACTCCGTGACGCAGTAGTACTTTCTTGCTCTTTAGTCCGTCTATCTGTACTCGGGCTCTTCTGTTGTGCAAGTATGCTTTCACCCATTTGTACATTCTTCCATTGACTTTGCAGTTTCTCAGTTTCTTCAACAGACCTTCTTTCCAGACTTTGTCAAAGGCTTTCTTCAGATCTATCCATGCCACAAGCACAGGCTTCTTCTCTTGGAATGCATCCTCAATTTCTTGAGAGAGGTAGGCTGTCTGATCTTCCGTAGAGTAGCACTGCCTAAAGCAAGCCTGCTGTGGCACAAGGATGTTAGGCCGTATCAGACGGCGTATCGGACGCGGCGTATCGGACGAAGGACATCTTGCTAATGATCGAGAGGTTTTCTAGAAGGTTGTTATGGGAGTGATGGTCTTCAGAGGACATGCTACTGAATGAATGAATTAATGAGTTACATGTAGCAGGTTCCATCATGATTTTAAAATTGAGTATTTACAAATGCGACCACCACAGGTAGATAGGCCTTGAAAAACCAAATCTAATGGTTCCTCAATGATGCCTGTATGTCAGTTACAAGTGGAGATATTCACATTTTTGTGAAGGTGAAACGAGTTGCGATTTTCTCATGTTCCCTGTACTTTTGAGGCTCTTTACTGTGTCTCATTTTCTCAGCTTCCAGTCCATCCGAGGTTGTATCAAACAGGTCATTGACGGATATGAAATCTGACTTCATCAATATGTTCCGTCCTGTTAAATGATAAATAAACAGAACAAGCATACAAATAAATTATTAATAATCTTTAAACTAGTATTTTCTTTAATGAAAGTAGTTCAAATTGCACGTTTGAGCGTTAAAACTTTTCACGGCTGGCTGCTGCCATCTTGGATTTCATTCTCGCAGACCAATTTTTTTTTTAACGACATATTAAGCAATATAAGCGATGAAATGCGCCACATACGAGGACAAGTCAATAAGTAAGTCACACATGTCTGTAGAAACATAACTAAATATGATAACAACTTGAAACTAGTTTATTTGTATACATACATTGTCCCTTTATTTCTCAACATAATTTCCACCAACATTGATGCACTTATCCCATCGTTTTATCAGTCCTCCCAAACCAGCTGTATAGAACTGTGTGCTCTGTTTTCTAAATCACGTTTTCACTTCACATTCACCTTCAGCGTCATTCGCGAAATGTCTCCCGTCGAGGTGGGTTTTCAGTGAACCAAAAAAGTGGACATCTCTCGGGGCTAAGTCGGGGCTGTAAGGTGGATGTTCCAGAACTTCCCACCTTGGTTGGTTAATTTTTTCCTGAGTTAATCGAGCCATAAGTGGTCTGACATTGTCCTGATGAAGCAACACTCCTCTAGTCAGCAGTCCTGGACATTTTCTTCGAATTGCATCATGAAGCATCGATAGAACTTCACAGTACGATTCAGAATTCACATAGCCATCTTTCTTCTTGAAATTGGTTAAAAGCACTCCTTGACAATCCCAGAACACTGTCAGCATAACCTTCCCTGCTGATAGCATAACCTTGAATTTTCGGACACAAGGTCCATAAGCTATAAGATACTATCCGCAGTACTACTAAATAGACTAAAACCATATTCAGAATGCCGGCTTCGTGGCTTAGAGGTTATGACTTTTCTCTGTAATCTCATATACTCTCGTCGGTAACGTGATGACGGTGAGAATCAGCAGTGGTTCGAATCGCATCAGTAACTTACGGGGTATGTGAGCCGGCCGCTCAAAAAGCAATGGCAAACTACTGAGCGTAATCTTGCCAAGAAATCAACATACAGCTGAAAGATGCTGGTGTTGACTGTGATGTCCTGTAAAGGATATGCAAAAAAACAAAAAATATTCAGAATACATATTAGGTGACTACCAGGCGGGTTTTAGACAAAACAGATCAACAATAGATCAGATATTTATCTTACGACAAATAGCCGAGAAAAATTCGGAATATAAAAGAGATCTCCATGACATTTTTGTGGATTTTAAAAAGGCTTATGATAGTGTCCATAGGAATAATCTGTGGAATGTTATGCGGGAATTTGGAATACCAAGGAAGTTAATCAACATGACCAGACTATGCATGGAAGATACTTATAATATAGTAACATATAAAGGCAGGAAATCAGACCCTTTCCAAATAACATCTGGCTTGAAACAGGGTGCTGTACTATCACCGCTACTCTTCAATCTGGCTCTA
Source organism: Cepaea hortensis (assembly GCA_963921405.1). Taxonomy (NCBI): domain Eukaryota; kingdom Metazoa; phylum Mollusca; class Gastropoda; order Stylommatophora; family Helicidae; genus Cepaea; species Cepaea hortensis. The sequence goes on from OY992881.1 coordinate 66,527,954, forward strand.
GAGAAAGTTGTAAGGAGGGTAAAGGAGGAATGTGATATTGGAGGAACATCCAAGCTGCTTGGCTATGCAGATGATATAGATATTATAGGGCAAAATGAACAAAAGACATTGGAAATATTGACTCACTTAAAGGAAAAAGCCCAACAGATGGAGCTGGTTATCAACCAAGATAAGACAGAATATATGGTAATTTCAAGAGAAGGAATGGCTAAAAACTCTGGCCACATACAAATAGATAATATGACCATTGAAAGAACGGAAACATACAAATACCTGGGTACAATCTTCAACTGCTCCAACATCATAAGTGAAGAAATACAAACTAGAATCAATTCTGTAAATAAGATATACTATGCACTACAACATCTACTAAAATCAAAGGCGCTATCTCATAACACCAAGATCACAATATACAAAACACTGATCAGACCAGTTGTGCTGTATGGCTCTGAAACCTGGAGTACAGCGAAGGAGACGAAGCCTTGCTACAAACCTTTGAGAACATAGTTTTAAGACGCATCTTTGGACCCATTAGGGAAACACAAAGTGGAGAGTGGAAAAGAAGAAGTAACAAAAACATTTATGATTTGTTTAAGTCCCCGCTAATCACTGGTATCATGAAGGCTAATAGACTACAATGGCTGGGGCATATAGAAAGAATGGAAGATAGTAGGGAAACAAAACTTGCTTACACTCAGGAAATAAATGACCGTAGACCCCGAGGTAGACCAAGAAGGCGGTGGAGAGATAATATATATACAGACCTACAAGCACTTGGAATCAACGACTGGCAAGAGAAGGTCCACCAGAGAGACGAATGGAGACAGATTGTATTTGCAGCAAAGAACCTCAATGGCTCGGAACGCTGAAGAAGAAGAAGCTATGCACCGCTTCACGGGACAAACATTTGTCAGCATAAACAGGAAGCATTTCCTTATTAATGTAATTTGCAGGCAGTCTTTTTTCCCACACACAAAAAAAATGCACAATAGTGCGTTGCTCTTTGGTTGTACACTCTGTAAGTACAGTCGCGATTTTGTTTATGCACTGCGCATGCGCATGAGACACCTAGCGCCACCTGATGAACAGGAATATTAAGTTTGATATTGCTGTCACCTAATGACACCTGTAGAAAACACCAACTACATTTACCTGCCATCCCACAGAAGTGTGTGACTTACTTATTGACTCGCCTTCATATATGTAAAAATAGGTGCTGAATTTGAATATCCATCCAAAAATATCTTAATATTAAATAATCAAGCTCTAGAATTTAAATTTACTCACTTTTTGCCAATAGGGATACACAAAGTGGAGAGTGGAAAAGAAGAAGTAACAAAGACATTTATGATCTGTTTAAGTCCCCGCTAATCACTGGTATCATGAAGGCTAATAGACTACAATGGCTGGGGCATATAGAAAGAATGGAAGATAATAGGGAAACAAAACTCGCTTACACTCAGGAAATAAATGACCGTAGACCCCGAGGTAGACCAAGAAGACGGTGGAGAGATAATACATGTACAGACCTACAAGCACTTGGAATCAACGACTGGCAAGAGAAGGTCCACCAGAGAGACGAATGGAGACAGATTGTATTTGCAGCAAAGAACCTCAATGGCTCAGAAAGCTGAAGAAGAAGAAGAACTTTTTGCCAAGTAATTCAATTTATTTACAAGGTCACGATAATTTCAACCAATCGCTGTGCACGGAATATTACACTAACCTTTTGAACTTAACCTAAAATGGTGTCTGTTATTGTCACATGATATTTGAATGAATGAATGAATGGCGTTGTAAGCATGAATGGTCTTTACAACAACCATTTTGCTGACACAATGAATCAGTCCGGGGTGGCGCGATATATCATTTCCATATTTATTATATTTTAAATTAATATTAATTATTATTTACTTTAAATTATCATAAATAAATTATAATTACTATATATAATATTGTATAACATAAACATACATAAATAAGTATAGACATTAATATAATGCTGCTTAAAATATTAATCACTGGAAGATACTCTGAAGTCTGATGTTAATGTCATCTCCAAGAAGAAATAAATTACAACCTTGACCTGACTGCAAACACATCAAGTATCAAGTCAAAAGGGGCGAAGCAAGATAAGAACTCCAAGTAGGAGGCCAAAAAAACAAGAATAATCAACTAACTTAATATTGGTATCAACAGCCGCTACATGCTGTAGGAATACTGAGAAGGAGATCTGAGCAAATATTGACTGAATGATTCGACCTGCAGTGAGGATAATCTGTCAAATTAACTAAGAAGAAAGAAATACAATAGATACAGCGTAACATCCCAGTGAATGAGACATTTCTTAAACAGGTGAATCAGTACAACTATATTGCAACAGTTATAACATCTGATAGAAGATGTCTTGTAGAGATTACAATAAGAATCACAATGGCAAAAGTACACTTTTGCAAGATGGAAAACATATTCACCAATTACAAAAGATTATAAATTGCCATGAGAAAAAGAGCATTAAAGTTCTATAAAGTAAATTACCCATTTTACATGCCATGAGGCGTTTGGGGATATATGGTGCTAGCCTAATATTTTTATAAACCAATTGGCACTTAAGGATGATGTAATCAATATCACCTGGGCTAGGTGTGAATTCAAACCTATGACCACTGTGGAAAAGGTGTGCATGTTATTCACTGCACTACTTCATTTATTAATCTGCTATCTAGAAACAGTATTTGTTTTATGTATGTGAAGCATGGGTAATGAGCAGACAAGCTGAGAAACATCTAATGTCAGTGAAAATGTGGTTTCTGAGGAAAATGCAAAAATTACCATGGACAAAAAGAAACATGAATGAGACAATCCTTTCAGAAACAAATGAAAACTGTAAATTAATTAGAGAAATTAGATGTAGACAGTCACAAAATTTTGGGCATGTTATGAGGAGAAATCAGCTTGAAAACTTAGTGAGAACTGGTAAACTTAATGGGAGAAGATCAAGGGGAAGACAGAAAAATAAATACTTGGATGGCTTGGCCACATGGCTTAATAGTGAGAAGAGCACAGACCTGATCTAAGACTCTAGTGTTTGTGTAAAATATCCAACCATGACCATCTATGCTTATCAGCATGGCACATGATGATGATGATGATGACTCTGAAGTTAATTTTCTTGATAATTTTCAATTACTAAGTGTTTTTACATACTGTTACATTCAGCAAACTAAATTTCATAGCTGTACCAGGAAATGCCTTGGGAAGTAAAAGCAGCCGGCATTATATTGACGACACTACCATTGGGGTGCAGACTGGTCTATAAAAATATGGGGCTAGCACCGTATGCCTGATAAGCCTCAAAATGTAGTAAAAGAGGTTCTCTGTCCTAAGCTTGCATCTTATATCTTTCAACATTCTTTTTCCTCATCATAGAATAGTGGAGGAAGTCGTGATGTTCCACTCAAAGAGGGAACCACTGCAGATATAAAAATAGAAGTAACATCGGAAGATGGACATATCAAAAACTACTTTGTGCATGCCAGACGTCTGTCAGCAAAGGATGCGGTCCTTACCAAACTTATGGTCAAAAATGGCACTTTGGAGCCAGAATTCAGTCCCATGCAAGAGATTTACTTTTGTAGGTATTTTATTTTTAATGTACAAATGTGTTTCCTTTGCTGAAATATATATTTTACATTACTTATTATATAATTTACATTTTCTAATCACAGTGACGTGTGATATTTATGAAAACAAGTCTCGAAGCAGAAACCTGCTTTGAGTCTGTGATGTGGTAGGGTCATCACATTTTGTAGGCCAGTGTGCATAGAGGAATAGATGGTCATTCTTTCCCTCGGGAAGCGAACAGCAACTGCTGGAATCGAACCATCATTCGACCATTATCACACCATTTTCAGCATTACATCTTGACCACTACAGCAAAGTGCCCACTGGGATATTCCCTTTATCATGTAATTTATATTTTCAACACATAGTAACATATGATATTTCAAATTATGTATTATATAATTTTATATTTCTTAGGCACAGAGATTTGTGATATTTCATATTATGTATTATATAATGTATTAGGGGCGTTCTCTAAGGAGTCTATGTGGCGAAGTGGTCAAGCCGTTTGACTCGTGCTCCGAAGGTTGTGGGTTCGATTCCGGGCCGCGTCCTTCGGTTTATGAGTTAAATGTTTCGAAGACTCCTGTGGGTCGTCGCTAAAAGCTACAGAGATCGTGCTTTGTGCGACGCTTTCCGTGCTGCGGAAAGAGACCGAGCCATATGGGATAAAACCCGGTGCAATTAAGTCGACCCTGTCAACTTTTAAGCGACTTTTATGGGCGTTCATTTGAAACCCGTTCCAATGGCTTTATTACAAAAGCATGAAAGAAACATTAACAGGTGTGGTAGAATTAAACAAAGCATTCATTTTGAATTAATTATGCACCATGGGTTGGTCAGAAGAAGTCACCGTAGGCATTCAGGCAAGCATCCCATTGCTTAGGTAGGCGGCGAATGCCATCCACAAAAAAGGATTGTGGTTGCTCACTGAACCAAGTGTTTACCGCATTCATTACGTCTGCATCTGTGTGAAATCGTTGCAGCTTGAGAGCTTTTTTAGAGGTCCGAACAAATGACATAATTTGGTGACAAATCAGTACTATAGGTTGGATGTTGCAGAATTTCCCACTTCTTCCTTGCTAATGCTTCCTGCACAATCTTTGCGACATGCGGACGAGCATTATCGTGCAACAAAATCACACCGCGAGAAAGTATGCTAGGTCGTTTATTCTTGATGGCTTTTTGTAGCTTGTCTAGTGTTTGCAAATAGTGGGTAGAGTTGATGTTGATACCAGGTTCTTTAAAGTCAGCCAACATTAGCCCTTCATGGTCAAGAAATGTGCTCAGCATAACCTTACCAGCAGAAACCTGTAACTTGAATTTTTTGGCTTTTGGTGATCCAGCATCCTCCCATTGCATGCTCTCTCTTTTGCTGCTCAGCTCAAAGTGGTGACACCATGATTCATCGCCTGCCACTATGCGGAAGAGAAATGCATCACCTTCCACTCTGTAATGCAGCAAGTGGTTCAAACACCATCCCATGCGTTCCTCTTTTTGGTGGTCGGTCATCATCCGTGGTACCCACTGTGAACACACCGTCTGATACTGCAGTTTCTTACAAACGACCTTTTGAATTGTCCCAATAGACACATCAAATTCTTTCGCTAGTGAACTTCGACAACGGTTCATCTGTACTGCTGCATCAATTTTGGCGATGATTTTTTCTGTTGCAACAAGATGCGGTTGACCCGGCCGTCGAAGATCTGTCGTGAACGTTCGTCCTTTCTGAAACATTCGTGCCCAGTCTGTCACTGTTGTCTTCGATACACATTTGTTACCGTACGCTGCCTGCATTCTTTGATGAATGTTCACTGGTCGACACCCTTCAAATGAAAGAAACTGAATCACCCTTCTTTGAGCTTCTTTGGACGGATTTTGGATCAACCCGGCCATTGTCTCAACGGTCAGAAACAGAACCTATGCATCATGGGATGATTAGCACGTGCTCTTTTATTCATTGATCAGTACTTATCACATGGCTATGACATGATCATGCTCAACGTACGCAATTACGCGTGGTGCGGCACGACAGATTTCAAATGAACGCCCCTTATATATTTTCTTATTGCAGAGATATGTGATATTTCAAATTATGTATTATATAGTTTATATTTCCTAATCTGATGGCTGTGGAAATGTGGTTTCTGAGGAAATGCAAAGAGTACCATGGACAGACAGAAAAACCAATGAACAAGTCCTACAAGAAACAAATGAAGATCATAAACTGATTAAAGACATTAGACGTAGACAATCAAAATTTTTTGGACATGTTATGAGAAGAAATGGATTGGAGAACTTAGTAACAACTGGCAAGATCGAAGGGAAGAGACCAAGTGAAAGACCGAGAAGTAAATACCTGGATGGCTTGGCCACTTGGCATGGTCAAACAGGAACACTGAGCTGATCCACGACTCTGGTGATCGAGTGAAATGGTGAGTAATGACCACCCATGCTTTCCGGCATGGCACATGATTGATTGATTGCCTTGTTTATATGTGCATTTTCCCATAACCTAAGAGGCTACTGGAGCATTCTGAAGCTCAGGTTAAATCCAGACTACCATCACTTTTCTCTGCATGCCTCTCTGTCTCTCTACATGAGTCTGTCCTTTTCAACATTTTAACTTTTTCCAGGGGTTTTCCTGTCCATTTCTCAGTGTTATCTGTCCAAATACACTTTTGTCTTCCCCTTTATCCTTTTTTCTAGCACTGTTCCAGAAAGTATAGATGCAAATCGGGGAAACGGAAAAGTATTTCTATTTCCTAAAACTCTTTTATGTGAATAAGTACTGTTTATTTATACTGTTTATTTAAAAACAGAAATATCAAAACAAGCACAAAATTCACTTACTGAAGAGTTATGTTTGGCACATTTTTCTCTATGGATGCCAAAGTTGGTTAATGAGAAAGGAAATGGTGAAGACATTTGATACAGTGGAGACATTTTAAGGCGATGCTAACCTGAAAAAATTAACTTCTATAATATTTAATTTCTATGTTCTGTTATGGTATAGGATTTCATACTGAAGACTGATGATTGATAAAATACTGTCAAATTGACTTTGTACGTAACGGTTGCCATGGAAACCAAGATAAATAGCGGCCATATTGGATTTCTTTAATGTGATCTAAAACAGTTATTTATTAATTTACAAGCTTCATATTTTGAATATTGGTACAGAAATAGAATATGTACATTCTGTCAGAAGCTTTTAGTGATATCCCTTGGAAATTTTTTTCTTCATAATTAAAAATAAATTTCAACATTTTCATATACAATATTTTTGATTATTTTTACTACTGCACAAAAACTAAATCTTAGTTTTAAAAAAGCTCTTGACAAAATGTACATAATTCAATGCAAAATATTTCTGCTAAGTTTCATTGTAATATGACTAGCCGTTTTTGAAAAAAATTTAAACAAAGTAAAAAAAAATATGGCAAAATGAGAAAACGGGGAAAAACTAATTATTTTCATGTTTTTTTGTACTAAAAAGGTTATCTTAGGGTCAATTTCAGACTTTTATGTAATGTTTAAGTTCTGGTAGGCTTTTCGGTGCTTACGAGCATTTGCCAGTTATTGACTTCGTGATTTCTTACGTTGAGAATATGATTGTATGTTAAATTTCTTGGAACAAGGCATTTTTCAATTCGCATGTGGATCGGTTGCCAAGCGAAAACACAACAAAACAGCCATCTTGGAAACCCACGTGATCAGTTTCCACCAACGAGCGTTGCGCATTCGGCGAGGTGTTCCATATATGGGATTTTCCGGAAGATTATTGATTCAAAAGAAACTGTCCTACACAGAAGAGCTCTCAATTAAATGAACCCGAAGTTTAACAAACAATTAGGGGAGTTCATGACCTTTAATGTGATGTATGAAACACCCGGATCGTGCGTCGGCGAGACATCGTTGCTATGGTTTAAAAAAACGTCAATTTCGTTGCAATTTTCAATAATTAGACAATTCTACACCTAATGTGGGTTCAGTAACATATGAATATTGCATTAAATAACAGTTTTTAAAGAAAAACAAGTACCAAATCTGATAGAAGACATGCTAAGGTGTTTAAAAATGAACCATTCCAAAAATAGCCAAACTGACCAAAAATCAATATTTTTTGAGGTTAGCATCGAAGAATGTTAACAATATTATTGACAGAGAAGAAAACAGAAACTGAAACAGAAGACTGACAGCTACATATGTTACTAAATCAATCCACAAGAGAAAAAAGCTAATGAAATGTATGGGGCATAACAACAGGGAAAACAATTGACAAGAGAGGTAGAAGAAGATGGAGAAAGAAGTGTATGGAAAATTTAAACAGCATATTATTTTTAGCGTGTGAAATATCTCCACTGCTTGAGTTTATCTTTCTAGTAAAGTTGTCAGTGTAACACGTAAGCACCCTGTCTTAAAATGTAATCTTGAAACCCAGGTGTGGCTTTTTTAACTGTCACTTTTAAGTAGCAGACATGTGGGTCAGACAAAATTCAAGTAAAATCTAAGACTAGTTGGTTATTTTAACACCTAATCAGAACAGAAGAAGTCATAGCTATTGTCAAATATGCAACTGACTGCTTAGTAAAGAATATACCATTTTTTTTTAAAAACCGGTAGAAGTCAAAAGTTAACTAATTCTGTCTAAGGTCTAGATATTTTACCTATTGAAGAAATGTATATAACCCCATTAGCATCAAGTTTAGAGGAAAATGGTACACATAATGTGTGAAATATCCATATAGTATGACAACAATGAACAGGGTAACATAAAATTCCAATCAGTCAAGTCAATCATCCGTCTCAACAAAACAGCCCTACCTATACTGTAGCAATCAGCAGAATTGGTACTAGCAAATCATCAGCATGTCAAATAAATTTCACCTTTTAAAAGTTCAGACTATTTCTTGTTCATTATTGTGTGTTACTTATTTTACTTTCAGGTCTCCTGCCCAGCAACATAGTAGCTGCTGCTATTACTACTGTTGCTCCTGACCCCAAAAATGCTGTTGTTATTAATGGAAGCCCACCAAATTCACCAGTAACTCTCAATCTGGGATTAACTGTTGCAAATATTGAGGTCATGTCTGCTGATCAATCCAATAAAAAGGTTGTGTAGCTAAATTATATTTTATTTTCCAGTAGGTTTAACCCTGTATTCTTTGACTTGTTACATAAGAACTCACCAACTTCACTAGTTCTTCACAATCTTGGATTAATGATTACAAATATTTTTCACACATCTGCTGAAGATTGTAAACAGAAATACAATAATCTCATTGTCATACCATATTGAGGATGTGGTCTTAGGTCCATATTTTTGGTTGCCAAAAATATGAGTTATGCAATAGTATAATTTCTGGAATGGAGAGGCCAACAGAAATAGTGGAAGGCCTAAAAACACACGAAGAAGAGAAGTGCAGACAGAAATGAATAATATAGGGAGGACATGGACGGAGATGCATAGGATATCTAAGGATAGGACTACTTGGAGTAAGTTACCCAACTGGGATAAAAGGCACAAGATAAGAAAGATGAAGAATGTAATCAGTTCTGTATCTGTGTCAGTTGACTTTACCAACAGGATGCCAATTTAATGCGGCTTGACTGATTCTAGAGCATACTGGTGGGGAAAAACATTCAACAATGTCATTATTGGGGCTAGATTTTTCTTCTTCTTTTGTTCACTTCCACTGGGGATAGATAATCAAGATATTTTGTTTTCCAGTATGTTCCGTATTGTATCCTCTATTCAGAGGACTGAATGGCTTAGTTATTATGATGTCTACCTCTGGCTTGCGCAGACCAGGATCAAATTTTTGTGGACTACAGTGCAGACATGATAAGGCAAACTCACCTGGGACCCAAGAAATAGTTCTTCTTATTAGAAATTCCTCTTATAAGAGTTCATGTATATAGTATTGCATTTACAACATACAATATTGTTCTTCACAACAGAAATTTATCACATCCGAGATCGCCTTAAGCGGTTTGCACTGTATATACATTTTCACAAAATAGGAAAAAAGATGGTATACTGTTTCTGATCCTGAGGTAGTGGCCAGCACATCCAGCATCTCAGACAAGGGCGAAAACCTCAGAGGACCCATGTGCAACATGCACATACATCCCCCAGCAGTTAGAAATTGAAAAAAGCACCCTGAATAGGCCGCTGTTGCCCAAGCTAAATGTCAAAATTATAAAAGTTACCCACAAAAAATTACATGTGTGATTATGGTAAACACAGATTTGTATCCTTGCTGGTGCTTTGGAGTCTGTGCACTGTGCTGAGATTCTCTTTGTGTGATCTATGGTAGGAGATTGGAGAACTTATGGAAATATTTGACTTCCAATGAAGGTGATCCTTAACCTTGCCCGCCCCTGCCCCGCCCCCCCCCACCCCCACCCCCCAATTACTCTAATCCACAAGGTATGTGCCAGTTTATGAATGTCCACACATTGCATGCCAGCCCTATAGTCATGTTTTGTTTTTTTCACTGACCCGGGCTCCTAGTTCAACCCACTCTAAAATAGGTTATCAGGAAATTTCCTGGAAAGTATATATATATATTAATTATGCCTTGTTATGCGAAACTTTACTTTAATAATAGAAAAATTAAGAGCCAGAGAAGTGTTATTTCAAAAGAAGCATTGAAGTTGATTCCAACAGATTTCTGCGTAGCAAGCATAATGTATAATTGTAATTTTATTCACAGACCTACAAATTGGATATTGTAAAGAAACAGATTCCTCGATATGTCAAATTCACGAACCCAAAATCAGCCATGGAGTTTGAGTGTCCCATTTCATTAAGTCCTTTGTACTGTCCCATTACAATAAAAAATAGTAATCCAAAGTGCACATACAGTGGTCCATCGATAACTGAGCTGACCAGAACATCTAAAGTTGACCCCCTGACTGGACAGCCCTTGCAATCAGGCTGGGAAGTTTGTGACCTTGATGTGGAAAAGAAGATGGCAGCAGAGATGGTTGTGATTCCACTGACTTATTCAGGTACATTTCATTTTCATCACAGGAAGATATTTTTTAAACAGTTTTAACCATTATAATACATGGTTAGAAGACTTGTAATCATCACCATCATCATGTGTCAAGCCAAATAAGCATGGGCGTTCATGATTTGCCATCTCACATAATCACCAGAGTATTAGATGAAGCCTGTGTTCTTGTTCTGATTGTGCCATGTGACCAAGCTATCCAGGTATGTCTCTTTGCCTTCCTCTTGCTCTTTTTCTTTTCCCATCAATTTTGCCAGTTTTCACTAAATGTTAAAATATTTTCTCTTTATAATGTGCTCAAAATATCTTGACTATCAACGTCTAATTTCTCTAATAAATTTGTTTCTTGAATTACCATCTCAGTACATTTCCTGTCTACCTATGGTATACTTTGGATTTGTACATTTCCCCTGTCATTGGATGTTTCTCAGCTTGTCTGCTTATGTTCCACATACATACAACAGTGTAGGTTCTATATATCACTTCAACACTCAACAAATTATTTGCAATCATCTTGAAAATTCTTGAACATCTGGCTAGTTTTCTTAATGCTACTCTAAGCAATCTTCAGTGCATCATTGCACTTCAAACATCATTGCACTCAGGATGCATCCATATGTCCTGTGTCTCACTTATCAGATGTCAGAGTGTAGGGTTGGTGACGGATCCCATATTGAACTGATTATGAATGTACCTGTGCCATTCTCATTCATACTTCTGCCTGCAGCTACTTACCAGCGATGTCATATGACGACACTTTTAGTTAATTCATCAGCCTCTCTGTAAGTCATTGGCAGCACATTATTTGACTTTGTCCAACCTTAGAGGCTCCACACTTAAGACCAGCATATCAACTCACTTTACTTCAGTAAAGATATGGGTAGTAGATGTACCTATGGTCTTGAAAAGATGACATATCTTCATAACTTAACCATTCATAACATAGATAACATAGTCACCAACAGTGGACCTTATGAATCAATGGTTAGGAGTCAGACACAATAGTAACTCCAATGTATGGAGTCTAAGATAATCATTGAAGGTTTGTAGTTACTGTCTCTATCTCCATTCTCATACTCAATGTAAGTAAGTAAGATAAAGGACCATTTTATAAGTCTTAAGGTGTGATGGGCTTGTGGCGCTAGATCCATGTTTTAAATAGGCCATTCTACACTTCAAATGCACTCAGTACTGTGCCTGTTACCTTTACTTTCCAAGACATTTCCAAGTACCCATGTTATGCTGGTCACCCTGAAAGCCCAGGTTAATTTTAAAAATTCACCTTGATGCAAATTAAAATTCATTACCACCAGGTTGGCAGGCAAGAATCTAACCACTACAAGTGACTTTACAACATGATGATGATGATAAACATCAACATAACATGGAATATTATAAAATGTACATCCATCATTTTGTAATCCTGTTATGTTGAACAGCAAGAATATTCTGTAAAGGAAGGTAATTTATATTCACAAGCTAAATTATATAGGGTGTATTTTTAATGACTGTGGGGTTTTTGAAAATATTGCTGTTCCAAGTTTTGAATTTACCTTTTATGTTGCATGAGTTCACAGAGGGTAAATACAAAACTTGGAATGGCAAAATTTTCAAAAACCCCACAGTCATTAAAAATACACCCTATATACTTTGAAAGAGGAAAAAAAAAGCTTGTTGAACAGAATATATGTATATATATTGAATATTGTTATAATATTCATTCAGTAAAATTGCAGTTATTTATATATATATATATATAAAGTCTACCCCGAATCACAGTGTGGCTTTCGACAGAACCGGTCTACCACTGATATGATATTCTCATTGCGACAAATGCAAGAAAAATGCCGTGAACAGAATCAACCACTGTTTATTGCCTTCATCGACCTCACAAAGGCATTTGATTTGGTCAGTCGTGAGGGTCTGTTCAAAGCACTAAAGAAGATTGGCTGCCCACCAACTCTTCTGTCCATTGTGGAATCGTTCCACACAGGCATGAAGGGTATAATCAAGTTTGATGGTGCAACTTCTGAAGAATTTGAAATCAAGAGTGGAGTTAAGCAAGGTTGTGTACTAGCTCCCACCCTCTTTGGAATATACTTTTCACTTCTACTGAAATATGCATTTCGTGATCAGGATGGTGGTACATACATTCACTCACGCTCAGATGGCGGCCTCTACAATGCTCAGAGATTGAAGGCTAAGACCAAAATTAGGAGGGTACTGATCAGAGAGTTGCTTTTTGCAGATGATGCTGCAGTTACGACCCACTCTGAGGAAGAATTGCAATGTCTACTATCTGCATTCTCCAATGCTTGTTCTGAATTTGGTTTAACAATTAGCAAAAAGAAGACACAGATTATGTCACAAGGTGCACATGGGGTACCATCAATCTTTATTGACGACGCCAAACTAGAGATAGTAGACCATTTTACATATCTAGGATCGGTGGTAAATAGCAAATTATCCCTAGATCAGGAAATCAACATCCGGATTGGTAAGGCAGCAACAACAATGAACAGGTTAAGAAAAAGAGTCTGGGAGAACAGGAAGCTTACTGCCAAAACAAAAGTCCTTGTCTATCAAGCCTGTGTCCTTAGTACTCTTCTCTATGGCAGTGAAACCTGGACAACTTACTCACACCAAGAGAACAATTTAAACAGCTTTCATATGCGGTGTCTGCGAAGAATTCTTGGTATTAAGTGGCAAGACAAAATCACAAATACTGAAGTATTGGAAAGATCAGGTTGTGTGACAGTTTATTCCATGCTCAGTCTTCGTAGACTTAGATGGATAGGACATCTTAGGCGGATGGATGATGGTAGAATACCAAAGGATATCTTTTTTGGTGAATTACAGACGGGTAAGAGATCTCAGGGTCGGCCTCTACTACGATACAAAGATGTGTGTAAGCGGGACATGATTGATACAGGCATTGATAATGCACATTGGGAGCAAGTCGCCGCTGAACGTGTTGCATGGAGGGCAAATATCAGAAATGGAATAAAGTCAAAGGAGAAAATTATTGCAGAAAAGTCACACACCAAGCGTTTGAGACGTAAGATGGTGCATGATGGTGGAAATGACCACGTGTTCACATGCACCCACTGTGAACGGACATTTACAGCGCAAATTGGCCTTATCAGTCACACTCGCTACCGCCATAGTTAAAAGTTATTATGCCTTTTTAAAGCACAAACTATCGTCTGTCAAGACGGCTAGGTGCCAATGTGTATGTATATATATGTAGTATATGTGTTTGTATAACTCTAGCCTACCACGCATGTCGTAAGAGGCGATTAAGGAGGCTTGATGGTTCCGTCGCCCTGCTACTGAGTGAGTGTGTGGCGCGACACTGTGAGCTGTGGGTTTCGTGTGAAGTGCTTTTGAATCTGCCCAAGTTTTTTTGTGTGGAACGTGACTGCATGTTCGGAGTGATGGCAGGTGGCTATGTCCCAGAGTTGACCGGTTTTTGCCTTATGCAGTAATGCGTGGCTGCTGGGCTTCTGGTTGACTGCCACTGCCGTCGGTGATGAACTGTATTTTCGTGGATTGTGTGGGTGAACATCTAGGAAACACCCAGATAGGAAAATGACTGCTGATTCCATCAGAGATGAATTGGGTGTTTCGAGGAGGACTGGGTTGTTGACATTCTGGCGGCGGCATTATGCACAGTGTATCTGTGCGGGCTGTTGTTTGTCGAGACTCCTGTCTTTTCCACTTTTCACATTGGGCAGCGGGGAACGTTTTGTGTGATATTCACTGGCACAGGAACGGAGCATAATGGGAACGACCCGTTGTTGTGAAGTTGGAACTGCGACTAACTAACTTACTAACTAACTAACTTGTATAACTTTTTTTGCAGGTGCCACCCAGCCAAAGAAGTTTAGTGAGCTGGCTCAGCATCTCGATGAATGCAACAAACCAGCAAAGTCTGAAGTAAGAACTAGTTTGATATGTAACTAGATGTAATTTGCATTTCTTTTTCTTTAATTCTACTCTTTGCATTTGCTCCTTCAGTGAAGCATTGTCACTATTTGGAAGTGGCAAGTTCAAATCCTGTGTGGCCACACTAAATCTTTCAGTTGTTACGAGGGGGCTTCAAATGAAAACCTTAAATATTGTTGTTTTTGTGTGTGTGTGTGTGTGATTATATTCTGAAAAAGTAAAGAACAAAATGTATCATTTTTCGATGTAGTCACCACTGCATTCAATGCAAGTTCTCCAGCACCGATAAAGTGCTTGGATTCCTGTAGAAAAAATTATCTTGGTCGCATGTGTAACCACTCATGCACCACCTGCAGTACCTCTTCACAGGACTGAAAATTTTGAAAATTCCTATTCCACTTGCTGGACTGACAGCCATGCATCACCATACTGGACTTTCATTCGCCGATGAATTTCTATAAATTTCACCCCTTCACTGATCAAAAAACAGACAACAGAACGCTGCTCCTTTTTGGTGCCTGTCAAAAGTGGGGGTGGCCATCTTTAAACTGTCCTTATGATGTCACTGTGTTCATTAGCATCGTGATATCACATGCTTAACACTCCTGACATCCTTAGCAACAATATTGACAGGTTACTAGACAATGGCATGGTTATTGTAATTTCTATCACACTTTTAAGATTTTGATTTGAAGCCCTCTCATATATTGTCTAGGGTGTCCTCTAATCTCTACTTTTATGAATGCTAATCGGTGCCTGTGAATTTACTGTTGTCGCTAATATATCTTGCTTTTTGTTACTTAAGAACATTGAATGCTGGTACAGCTGACTTCTAATGCTGGAAACTGTGCGTGCCATTGCATTTGTGATTTTCCCTCTGTTGAAAATAATATAATGAAAATTTGATCCTGTGCACTATATTTGGTTCAGTTAAAGATAGTGACACCAACATATGAAGGATCAAAACAGAGGCCCTGCTTGGTATCAACTGTTGCCTGTGCCATGTCTTGTAGAAGGTGCTAGCAATTTTCAACAGGGACTATGAGACCTCAGCGCCAACATTCTGCTTGAATTTACTGCCAACAATTGTAATGATCCAGCAGAAGAAATTGCACATGACTGTAAACTGGCAATAAGAATAATTGTTGACAGAACTTTCATGGTAAATTTAGAACATGTTTTGCAACAAACAGACCTCTGATCATATGATCTCAGTCAAACAATTAACCTGTAATGGGAATTTTTACATTTTTAGAAAAAGTATCAAGCTTTATGCTGACATTTTGTAAAATGTGCAATAGAAATGCATTATCTGCATTCTCCTTAAGTAAGTAAAATAAAGAATTCTTTTCCATACCTTGAGGTGTATTGGGTATATAGTGCTCACCCAATATTTGTATTGACCAGTCGGCACTCAACCGGTGATGTGGTCAATGTCATGCCTTTACTTCCCAGAACTTTTCCTGGTACCAATTTTAGGCTGGGTCAGCATGGGAGCCCCGGTCAATTTGTAATAATCCCCACCTCAGGCCAGCAGGCAAGCATAATAGCCACCACATTACCTCAGGCCAGCAGGCAAACATAATAGCCACCACATTACCTCAGGCCTGCAGGCAAACATAATAGCCACCACATTACCTCAGGCCAGCAGGCAAGCATAATAGCCACCACATTACCTCAGGCCAGCAGGCAAACATAATAGCCACCACATTACCTCAGGCCAGCAGGCAAGCATAATAGCCACCACATTACTGTAACTCCCCTTCTCATTTAGTAGTTATCTTAAAATATCCACAAAGAAGAATAGGATACTATATGTGTACTTAGGTCAAGTGATGAATGAATTCAAGAAAAGTTGGTTTGCTTCCCATACTTTGTTGAGTCTGTTAAAACAATCTGTTCCCTTGTTTTCTATCTTCATTTATCACATTTTTATTTACATGTCTCTTTCTACTGTGTTCCTTTAATCATCTTCTTAGTCAACATTTTCATTGTGTCAAAACATCTGGGTCATCTCACAATGGGATACTTCAAAGTTTTTTGGATTTATAAAAATATAATAATTATAACAACTCTTATGTTCTACAACACAAGTACAAAATAAGCAAGAATGCCAGTACCTTTAAGATTGACATACTAGTAAAATTCCTCAGTTGTCGCTCAAATTCAGGCATAAAAAATACCTTTTTTTTAGTAATCACGTTTTGTGCTGATATTATCAGATTGTCTCTTACTTGTGTGACTAGCTCATCAGGTCTTATATCTTCCTGTGCAGCCATCAACACCTCAACTTTTTTTTTTACATCAATATTATATTCAGGTGGTATCCTGCTTATATTGAACCATATTGGTCATGCTTTTTTAGCTCTGTCTTGAAGTCTGTATCTTTGTTGTGGTAAGATGTAGTCAGTTTGGTTCTTTCAGTTAACATCAGGTGAGATTCAAGAACCTTCTTGGTTTTTGTTTACATAGAGGGTTTGTATTTGAAAGATTATTTTTCTAGTGCAAATATCATAGTATAATTAGTGAAATGTATGGAGAACAAATTGTTGTGGTGATATTTACTTATAAAACAGAAGTAATCTTTATTTAAAAATAGATGTTGGATTGATATATGGACTCTTTTATTTATAAATGGCATGTAGCATTTTTGTTGTAATATTTATTTGTATTGTTTTTTCATCAGGACATGGCAGGAGCTTTTACTGCACCCACATCTGGTCTCAATAGACAACTACAGGTTGTGTACCCCTTGTTTCAGTTGATATGCATTTTTTAAATAGAGAAAAAAAGGAAGACTAAAAATAAGGAAATGTGTTCTTGTATTGTATTCTGTCACTCATCATCATCATCATGTAGCAAGTCCTTGCAGAAGTTTGCACCAAGAGTTACTGGTAGTAATCTGTTATTTCAGGAGGGTGGTTATCTGCGATTAATAATAACTTCATAATAAGATGCATGATAGAGATTAAGAGTAGAATAGCTCAAGTTGTTAACTGTCATCTGTCATCTTCTTCCTATAGTACCTTGCAGTGTAGGAGAGGGGATTGGGGGGGGGGGGGGGTCTTGGGGTCTTGAGCCTGAGGAATAGCTCAAGCAAATGCTGCATTTCAGAAAATGAAAAAGATCTTATGCAGTAAGTCACTAACATTGATTATAAGAGAGTATTGTAATGTAATGACTAAAGTGGGGGTTATAACAGCACTAGATTTTATTAGAAAGCAGCAAGTCAAATGGTTTGGCCATGCAAGTAGGTTACCATTCAACAGCATACCACAACAAGCAATGATGTACAGACCAGATGGAAACAGAGGAAGAGGCTGACCACGTAAACGTTGGACAGAGAGAATAGCAGAATCCATGGGAATATTGACACATGAAGCCCATAATCGAGCACTCTCACAATGTTTATACTTCACCTCGACACCGCAAGATACAAGAGGAACATAATGAGATGAGATGAGATGAGATATAATGTTATATAGAACATGTTTTGCTGTATAGCAATAAGTCACGGAATGTGAATGAAAAAATTAGGAAGCGCTTAAAAGCAATGAAGATATGTTTCCTGAGATGAATGTTGCTAATACATTGGACTGCCAAAGTAACTAACAATGATTGTCTGGAAAAGGCTGATGACAGTTGAACATATATACAACTATAAGAAAGAGGTATACAGTTTTCTTTGGTCATGTTATCAGAAGAGGCATTGGGAAACATAATGACAACTCGAAACTTTAGTGGGAAAAGAGGCAAAGACAGACTGAGAAAAATTATGCTGGATGGACTGAGATGGTGGCAAGGAGGAATTTCATCAGCAGAGTTGATCCAGAGCACCAATAACCAGTCATATGGTGGTACACCCATAATTTCGTTGACCAATCAGCGCTCAACGGATGATGTGGTCAATATCACACTGGCCGCCTTTACTTCCCAAGATATTTCCTGGTACCCATTTTAGGCTGGGTCTCCCTAGAAGCCCAGGTCAATTGTAAAAATATGACTCGATGTGAATTCAAACCCATGACCACAGGGCCAGCATGCAAGCAGTGGCCACTACACTACCACAGCTCCTGAAATGGGATATGACAATAATAAATGACTATCAACATTATCTAGAGCTTTCTCATGTATAGTCAAATGTAGTCATGAAATTGTCCAGAATCTAATACATCAGTTTTTATTGGGTTCTGGTGTGACACCAGAGACTCTCAAATTTAAATTGTTAGAGCTGATGTTTCTAATGACTCTACATAGACAAAGATGGGGAAACAGATAGAAATATTAAAATAAAATTACATAATGCAAAAGAAACTGTCATGACACTAGAAAATTTGTGGAAGTCAAAGAAATTAAAACATACTACACTAGAATGTGTAACTATATCGTTAAATCAGTACTGATTTATGAATTATATACATGGAGATTGACTACAACAATTACTAATAACCTACAAATATTCATTACCTTGTGCCTGCATAGGATATAACTAAAATGAATATAACAGAATCACTGAATCACTGATGTGGTGCTTAGCGAGAAAACTAAACAGACTGGTACGAACCTAAGGCCTTGTCCATGTCAATATGGAAGCACTAAGTGCTTTAGGTTTGTATTGGAATACAATCAGCATTGCCAGTTGTGGGTTGTGCTAAATCTTTAGATCTCAAATCCCGAAACAACCAAATAAATAAAGATTCCAACAAATCAAGAAGTGAGGAAAAGAGGATGGCACTGGATAGGACACACACTGAGAAAATCTGATAATAATATAACTAGAAAATTCTTCATCTGGAACCATCATCATCATCATCATCATATGCTGTACCAATAAGCGTGAGTGGTCATGTTTCGCCATCTCACACTATCACCAGAGTCGTGGATCAGCGCTGTGTTCTTGTCTCTATCATACCACGTGGTCAAGCCATCTAGGTGTATACTTCTCTGCCTTCTCCTTGTTCTTGAGGAACCAACAGGGCAAATGAAACAGAGGTAGCCAAAAAACATGGAGAAGAGAATTAGAGGGGAACAATATGGGGAGGCCATGAGATAGCTGCATGAGACAGCTAAAGATAGGATGGCTGGGTGTAGTTGAGAGTCTCTACTCCAATGGGGAATAAAGGAGGAGAAGAAGACTGAAGATACTAACACTGTGGGCTAAATCATTGCTAGCATTACATTTCATCTTTTATTTTGCTTATGGGTTTCTTGTCACAAATTACACTTGTATTCAGCCAAATAAGGAATCTCAGATAATAGACTGAAGGGTAAGCCTGCTTGAATAAAGATGAAACAATATTAGTGTCTGTGTGTTTGTTACACGTCCCTCTACAATTGGAAATCAAAAAGCGTATTCCATAACTGACAGCCTCTCCTGGCATATCTAAACAACTTGAAAAGCTGGACACATAGAATATGTTTGACATGTAAATATTCTATGTAGGCTTTATGTTTAGGATTTTGACAGTCACTGCACACAGACATCTCCATGAATGCTCCTTTAACCATAGCAGCGGCCTATTCAGCCTGCTGTTTTCAACTGTCGAGGGATGGACACAGGCCCTCTGAGTTTTCCACACTTGTTTAAGGTTACACATCTAACATGGCATCCAGGATCAAGGATGAAGTACACCATCTTATTTCTTATTTTGTAAAAATGTGCACAATCCACATTGTGAATTGAACCAGGTGTGTATGATCCAGAGGTGAGCATTGTAACTTCTAAGCTACTTTTCTCCCGCTTTATGTAAGTGTGGAAGTAAGGGGGAGTGACCATATTAATCTCCAAAGATGAAGTTTATGGGCAGCCAAAAAGCTGAATTTCTGGTAGAGTTATATGTTCAACAACGCTTCATGCCAGTTTTCATACACAGTTATTTTACATAGTCATGTCTGTTTCTTTTATCGATAATACATACACAGAACATGATGGTACAGAAAGAAAACAACTGCCAGAACTTGCACACTTAACATTTAAGTATAAGAGGCACATTTAACATTTAAGTAATCACACAGCATGAAAATAAGTATAGCAAATTTTACTCATTGTGACCATGAATATTTTGTATTTAAAGGAGCATAAATGGCAGAAAGCACTGGAGCAGATCTTTGATGAGAATAATCCTGCAAACTTGCTGCTATCATCTGACAATTTTCTGAAGGAATATTACTCTAAGATCCCCAAACCTGGTAAGGTTTTTCCTAATAACATGTCCCTAAAGAATTGCAACCTACGTCATTAGTTAATAGATTGTATCTTCATGTTATTGGTATCTGGCATGGTGTCTAAGAATCAACATCATAGCATTCTGGGCAAACCGATAGATGCTCTGTGTCCCTCAGCAAATGTCGTAAGGTATAAATTCTGACTGTTCCATTAACATATTTGTTGTAAGCGCATCGGATGCATTCTCTCATATGTTCCTCCTTGCTGGAATCACACTCATATCCAAATTCAGGCATCCTTGAATATATTGTTTCATCTATTACTGTATCTTCAACTAGCGCCTTGTGTATCTTACACTAGCGGCCGTTCATAGATAGTCTTCAGGAAGTCTGTCTTGTCCAATTTGAGTGTTCCAACTACTGGTGTTCTTGAAGCCAAAAAATCTGGTTGCTTGTTACCGTAAACCTTAAATTTCTCTCACCACTTTAGTTTTTCTTTCGATGGGTATAGATATGGCTATGTTGTGATTGTTTACCAGTTGAGCTGGCAGTGTCAGAGATCTGAAGATTATCACTTGGTTTTCTTTTGGTAATGGGAGTCTGTGGGTACTTTTGAATTTATTGTTCTTTACAAGTATTTATTATTACTGATTTTAACTTTTCACAAAAGGTCTCTCATCATTTTGAATGTGACTGAGCTACCGTATAACAGTAGACAGTATCAGCCTTCTGTCAGTGCCAAATGTTGGGCAGCACTTACCAAACCCGACACCCCATATTGTGCCAACAGCTTTGAGCGGAGGAGCGCAAGTGAGAGGGTACAAACCATATCCTAGTGCCAGGAAATGCAACCTAAAAACTAAATGTTGTGGCAGGGCAGACCTGGCCCTAAGCCTTGGTTGGCAACTGGTCTAAGATCGAAGCTCTGACAGGTGGACAGCATTGTTTTACTGATCTGGCAGCTTCTGCAGGTTGTCTTGTTCCAGACATATTGGTGTTACCGTTCTTCTGGAGTAAACTAGGCAGACTGAGAGAGGGATTACACTGCATGGGCAACACATGGTCTCTACAATTCAGCCCAGGCTTTGTGCTATGGAGAGGTATTAACTCCATCCCTGGTCTTCTACCGCCAAGGGTTGTAGTTCTTATGCCTTTTTTGAAGCACAATGTAACAAACTATCGTCTGTCAAGACAGCAAGGTGCCAGTATAGTATAAATGTCTTGTAGAGCTGCAGTAAGGTGTAAATTTCACTATTTCAACTGTTCCTGAGATTGGTGACTGATTGTGAGTCTGTCATCATCATCATTATGTGCTTTGCCAGCTGGCATAGGCATTCATGCCTCTCCACAGATCTTGGTCCTTGGGGTTCTGAATCAACTCTGCTGATAATATCCCTCCATGCCACAGTTTCAGTCCATCCAGCATCATTTCTCCTGGTCTGCCTAAGCCTCTTCTGTGGGTGGGTTGGGGGATGTATGTGTGGGTGGTGGGGTATGTGTGGGTGGGAGATATGTGTGCGTGGATGGGGGATGTGTGGGTCAGTGGGGATGTGTGGGTGGTGGATGTGAGTATGGCTGGGGAGATGTGTGTGGGTGGGGATGTGTGTGTATTGGTGGGGGATGTGTGTGTGGGTGAAGAGATGTGTGGTTCGGAGATGGGTGATTGAGGGTGGGTGGGTGGAGGATGTGTGGGAGAGTGAGTGTTTGTAGATTGGGGATGGGTGGAGGATGTGTGTGTGGGTGGGTGCAGGATGTGTGGGTGGGTGCAGGATGTGTGGGTGGGTGGGGAGAGATTGTGTGGGTGGGGCATGTGTGTAAGTTGGGGATGTGTGGAATTGCGGGGGATGTGTGTGAGGGTGGGAGATGTATGTTTGGGGGGTGTGTGTTTGGCAGGGTGATTGGGGGTGTGTGGGTGGTAGAGGATATTTGGGTGGGTGAGTGTGTGTGTGTGTGTGTGTTATGGGATTGGTGGGGGAATGTATGTGTGGGTGGGGAGATGTGTGTGGGTAGGGGATGTGTGGATGGGGGATTGTTGGGTGGGGCATGTATTTGTGCCTGGGTGTGTGTGGGTGGGTGGGGGATGTGTCTCATAACATGGCAATATATATTGTTTATATTTACAACATTCATTTGACAATGTTTTTTTCCTATGTGAATGTATCATGCACTATTGATGAATGAAAGATGAGTGATTGGAAGGGCCAATGTAAGACGGGCCTATGTGCCCAATTTGTTATCCTTTGAAAATAAAGTTTGTTCGTTCGTTCATTCGTTCTTCTCCCACTTATCTTTCTAGTTGTCACGATGTTTTCCAATGCCTCTCATCTTTGAATTTGTGAAGAATGTTTTCATTGCATGCAGAATCTGTGCAGTATTTGATGGTACTCTGTTCTCCATCCTCCTTTGAAGTAGTTTTAAAATTGTCCAGTGATCACTGAGTTATTGATTCCAATTCAGTTCACTGGGTTATTTAGTTTCCAGTCTCTTGGAGTTAATATTGTTCAGGGAAGTACACTTTTCTTTTGTTTATTCATTATATATTTTAAATATTTCGTTTTTATTTTTTGCTTGATAAAAACTTCAGTCAAAATGTTCTCTTGAATTCTGTGGGTTTTTTTCCCCATCCACCAAGCTTCTTAATCATATGATGTGTTTTTGTTTGAACACCCATAAAAGTTCAGCAGCAGCAAATCCCAGTTATCAATCCCATTTTTGCTCCTATTCTTGGTCACATCAGCAGTTCCTTCCATGGCATTCCTATATTATGTATGTGTATGCATGCGTACATATGACTATTGTGTGTTTCCTATAATTGTTTTTGCTTTGTGATT
Source organism: Cepaea hortensis (assembly GCA_963921405.1). NCBI lineage: Eukaryota > Metazoa > Mollusca > Gastropoda > Stylommatophora > Helicidae > Cepaea > Cepaea hortensis. The sequence goes on from OY992881.1 coordinate 66,551,547, forward strand.
CCAGAGGAATGATTTTATAGTTGTGTAATTAAGTTGTTTTCTCAATTTTCTCAAAGCATAACATTTATATTTAGTGCACACAAATATAATACAATGTGCATATCAGAAGACATATTTTACAATATTTATATGATCATTCAGGACAGTATCATAGACAATATAATTTTGGGGAGTCCCCAATTGACTGCTTGCAAAATGCAGTTTACTGTCTGGCCACTGCCATTAAGTTCAAACCTAAAGATGCAAACCTACACTTTCGTCTTGCCATGACACTTGAGGAAAAGTATCATGCTGAGGATATGTATGGACTGAAAAAAGAGGTGGGTAATCATATTTTATTAATGCCTCTTTCTAATAGAAAACAGATGATCTTTGTTGTCTTTGATCAACATGTTAACATGGCATCTCTGATTTAAGTGTCAGAACATTATCATATGGCGTGTGGATTCATATGCAGACCTATTCTCCTCCTCCTCCTCCTCCTCCTCCTCCTCCTCCTCCTCCTCCTCCTCCTCCTCCTCCTCCTCCTCTTCCTCTTCCTCTTCCTCCTCCTCCTCTTATTCTACTTCCTCTCCTTCCTTCCTCTCCTTCCTTCCTCTCCTTCCTTCCTCTCCTTCCTTCCTCTCCTTCCTTCCTCCCTTCCTTCCTTCTTTCCTTCCTTCCTTCCTTCCTACATCTTCTTCATCATCATCCTCCTCTCCCCTCCTTCTCATTCTTCATCTTCTTCTTCTCCTCCTCCTTCTCCCCTTCCTCCTCTTCTTCTTCTTCTTTTGGTGTCTGGTCTAGAACAGGCATTGACAATCACAACTCTCCACTCCTCCACATCATCTGATATTTTAATGAAGTTGATGTTTATATTATTGTTGCCAGCTATGTAAACATTTCACCGACATATTTTTCTGTCTTCATCTGCCTCTTTTGTCTGGTATTTTTCCATATGAAACTAATTTAATTTCTTTGTTCCATCTCTTCTGTTGTTGATATCTCATAGGTTCGTTTATCTATTCCTTATAGTTTTGATGATGATCTAGTAATGCCAGCAGCCATCACACATCAGTATTTGTTTTCTTCTCTTCCCGTGGTATTCTGAACATTCTTCTTCTTTCTTTTTTTAAACAACCACATTTTTCACTCTCTTTAAACCACATGTTTAGTTAGTTGCATGACCTTTACAGGAAGTTGCAATGAACCTAAACATTTTTTGGCTGTTTGTAATTTACTAGTTCAGTAACTTGCCATTGCTTTCTGGATGGCCAAAGTCTCATAACTATTAAAATGAACACAAAGTGGTCTGCCTCCTTATCGCCCATAGCTGATTTTGGATCCTTGATATAGTAGGTCAGGGAATTATTAAACAGTGTTTGACTATCCCCTAAGATTTAACCTGACTTTCTAATGTGTTGTGTATTTTCTCCAATTTAAGCACTTACATGTAGTTTCTGTGTTTCAGGGAATAGTTGTCTTAGGGGATAATGTCTTAGGGGTGTTTGTGGCATAGGGGATATGAAGAATATATATATACAACACACATATTAACACAGTAATTTAAATTGTCTACCACGATAATTTTAAACTGACAGTCATGTCTTGTTTATTTGCACAAAGTTAGTTTCTGAATATGAAGAAATTTTAATTTGCTTTTTCAATTTATTTAAAAAAGTTAGTTGCATATCCTTGACAAGGCAAGTATATGTGTGGGTGTCAACACACCAGTCAACCCCAGCCTTTTTTGGCTGTTTGTGATCTCTTGGCAAGTTTACATTCAGTAGTTTGACATTGCTTTCTGAATGATCGGCACCCATACCATTTTATAAAAATCCCAGTGCAAGGCAGCCTGCTGCCAAATCTCACGCAGCTATGGTTTGAACGCGATATGCGGGATTGCAACGAATGCGACATGCGAGATTGCGAGCAGCATCCGCAACTCCTTTGCCATGGAGCCGGCTTTAAATTTATTACTTAGAAGAAAATTAGTGTTCAATGGTTATGCATTATCACTGAACCACCAAACAAATTAGAGTTCTAAAGAAAATCAAATGTTTGCTGCTTTTTATTTTAATGTAATCAACTACATTCATAGCATGCCAATTTGACACAGAAATAAGCTATAGACTAATTTAAACAATACAATTCATGAAATTTTGCTTTAAATCTATTATTTCAGGAGAAAGTTGAAGCACCATCATTGAACCTCCAAGCTAAGGAGAGTTCTAAAGAGGAAGAGGTGTTTGCAATCTGTAAACTTAAAGGAGTGGACCTATCAGCTCCTGTTAGCCATCATCTGCAAGCCCTGGATGCAGAGTATCATCAACTCTTGGACACCCAGCAAAGTGCAAAAGCTGATCATGTGCAGAATCTGTATGTGTGGTACAGCAAGAAAGTATCACAGGTGAATCACATTGTTACTGTCTGCTGCTTCTTATTCTCCTCCTCTTGCTCCTCCTCCTTCTTCTTTTTATTCTTCTTCTTCACCATCTTATTCTTCATCTCCTCATCCTTTCCTTTTTTCAGACTATACCAGCACTTGATCCTCTCAGCGATTGATTATGGACTAGGACTGCTCACTGTCTCAAAGAGTCAGCTGGTGAGATTGGAGCGCATACAGAATGAGGCTATGCGGGTCATTCTGGGATGCACCAGAGACACCCCAGTGGTGTTATGTGATACATCCTTGGTTTGCCGACTGTTGCTGGTAGGCTCAAGGTGAAGCAGGCGAAGGCATACCTCAGAGTAGCTGCTGACACAGATCACCCATTGCATGAGGCGCTGGTTAAGGGCCAGCGACTGATAAGAGGGAAATCATGGATGGCTCAGGCGGAGGATACGATCAGACAGGTGTGCCCCTTGGAGAACATTAGGCGAGGAGAGGAGTAGGTCAGAGTGCTAGCGGAGCAGTCAGACTTGTGCAGAGTTATAATCACATTGAGCAGGGAGTGGCCAGCAGGGGCCACAGAAGTGGAAATCCAGCAACTAATTCAGGATAATGCTCACCCGGGTGATGTGATTATCTACACAGATAGTTCGGTGTTGAGAGGTAGTAAAAGTGCCTGGGGTTTCTTGGCAAAGACTAATGGTCGACGTTTGAAGCAGGAGAGCTTGGCATATGATACCACAACATCTAGCTTAAGAATGGAGGTGGAGGCAGTCAGTGAAGCTTTCCACTGGATGGAGAATACGATACACACACACATCGTGATTGTAACTGACTCAGAAAGCATGCTGAGTAGGGTGAGGACAAGCAAGCTTCATGCCGAGTGGCTTGCTTCGCTTTGGAAGTCACGGGTGGCAAGCATCGTCTGGATCTTTTCTCCGGGGCATGCTGGTGTGCTAGGGAATGAACAGGCAGACAGATTGGCTGGCTCTGAAAACTTGGTGGAGTATTGATGCATGATAAGGCAGACGTGGTTGCGGCCTTGTGGGAGCATGTGTACACCTCGGAGGAGCAAATGGATCACCATGGTCTGGCAAGAATGCGACAGCATGGAGTGACGAGGGGATCTGGCCGATGCTCGACGCTTAGAGGAAAAGCGAGACGCACATATAATCAGATTGCTACTGATACTATTGAGGTTGGAACTCTTCGCTGGCTTCTGAGGATGGGGACAGAGCGCTTATGGGAATGCCCCGAATGCTGTGATGTCGGTTCCTAAATCAATCAATCAATCAATCAATCCTTTTTCTTCATCATCTTCAACTTCTCCCTCCAAATCCTCCTTCTCCTTCTTCTGCTTTTTTCTTCTTCTTTTGCTTCTGCTGTTATTACTAATTCGTTTGCTGCTAAAACTGCTGTTCCTTCTCCTCATCCTCTATTTGTTCTTTCTCAGATTTTGATCCTGATATGAATCTGTGAGACCTTTCTCCCTTAAATAAACATGTTAGTGTTTTTATTTTTACGTATGCTGTTTAATTAATAAAATGTGTCATGACATACCAGCTTATTCAGTCTGAAGAATTTTATTAATTTTTTTAATGTATACTGAGATGGAATAATATGCTAATAAATCAGGATCTATTTGAAAACACTCGCTCCTATACTCTTTTTCCACTTCTGAGCACAGTATCTGGAAAAGCAGCCTACATGGAGGTATTGTCTAATGAGGTGCTACGGTAGTATTTTCTTAAACCAGAGCGTTCTGAATTTGTGTTTCTATGCTCTGAGAAAACTTAAATAAACACAGAGATAATTTTTGTTTGTGCTCGCTCACTGTGAAATCAAATACAGTCCATACACGCTACTTCTAGTAGTGCTGGACTGAATATTGCGTGTGGATTAGCTTTCTCTATTAACAGTGTCCCTTGCCATCATGTGAACCCACTCCAACTTCAGAGGTACTTGCAGTTTACATTCCCAAGTCAAGGATGTGAGGTCAACATTTTAGTCCAACTGTCCAGTGTAGGGGTTGGACCAGTTACCTCGGCATCAGCACACCGGTTGTTTAAGAACATGCATTCTTATCCATTCGGCCATGCTGACCTACAACATCAAGATTATGACTTCTGATCAACTTCAAGGCGTGCACAAGTTACCAACACTTATTCTTCTTCTTATAGTCCATGTTATATCATGTTGGTCATAATCTTTGTCCAGTCTCCTGTACCATGTGTTGTCAATCATTTGTGATGCAAATGTTTCTCCGTGCCATGATGTCAAGGCACTATTGTGTCTTTTTGCTAGGCCTTCCTCTGTCCCTCTTCCCTTCCAACTTTTCTGTTGTCATGAAATTTTCCAGGTTACTCTTTTTCTAGCGCTGGAAAGTAAGACAGACTAGATAAAACTGATGGTGTGTAATTTGATGTTTGTTAGAACTAAGTGAAGAAACTTGCTAACTGCCAAACCAAAGAATCAGATATGAAATATAAATTATTTCTTCTTGTGCTTGTTGTCAGGAAGGAGTTGCTGCCCACAAGGCTGAAGATCACCAGTCCCCGCTGGGTCAAGCTTACCAGAAATACCTGGATGCCCTGTGTTTAGAGGAGACTAATGCTGACTACAACTTTCATGTGGGTCGCATGATGGTCATAATGGGCAACTATGATGATGCTATAAAAAGACTAGAGGCTGCACTGTCCAGGAATTCCAAACATGAAATGGCAAGGTAAGATCCTAAACTGTGTTTTCATGACAGTGGTGTCTGGTAGATGTGAATCATTGACATTTTGAAATTAATAAAGATCTTCTTCTTCTTTCCTTTTTCGAGAGGAGTGCGTCATGCCTAGATATGCACTTCAGAGATTATTGTGTCTGACTTTGACATGCATTATTTAAATGTTAACTTCCTCTAGACAGGATTCCATCCAAGGTAACAGGTTCTATCTACCCATGGATATGTCTATTTTTCTGAACGATTTTGCCAGGGCAGTGGCCTTCCAGCCACTCTTTGTGATTTATAACTGCCATGTGATTTTTAACGTGCACAACTTCCAAACGGAAACTTGTTTTTTTTTTCCTTACCCAAGAAGACTAGGCTTTGAGCCCACTAACTATGAGATCAGGAAGACATATGATATCATTATATACTAATGGTTTTTAGAAAAATGCCCAGTTCTTTGCAGGGATCAAACCTGGTACCTTCTGAGCCTGAGACAGACATACCTCACAGCCACAGTTCCCCCATGAAGTTACTAAAGATAAAAATCAAGGCTTTTGAGTTTAAATGTTTCACAGAACTCCTTGGGGTTGTGAGCATTTGCTGGATCTTTTCTCCAGGACACTTTGGTGTGGTTGGGAATGAACAGGCAGACATATTGACTGGTGCAGCATCATTATGGGTTTATTTGGTGCACGATAAGGTGGATGTAGTAAAGGCCCTCTGGGAGAATGTGATTAATGCATGCCATATAATGGGCACCCCTAAAAGATGATACAAGAAAAGAGAAAAGTGTTTTCCCAAATGGACACCAAACTGAACGATTAACATGAAAACCAAGAAAATCCCCAAGACGTTACAGGACAACAAAAGGGGTCGTTGTTGTGATTCTGATAAGGAGCGGACGTGTCTTCGAGGAGCCCGTGTTGGGGAAGAGCTGGATGCGATTATTCTGAGCTTCGGCAAATAGATAACAGCAGGAACAATCGATTGTCAAGGATATAAGCAATGAAAGGACTAGGCCTAGACCATGCCTGAATTCAGAACGGCGAAATAGCAGTCTGCGCCTCAAGGTGAACTAATGGATAGATTAGGGAAGTTTTCATAGATACTAGATAGTAAACGCCGACCCCACGTAAAGGGGCAGTTTATGTTATATGAAAATATTTGCCTATTGTTTTATTCAGCATGATATTAAAGTGTGAGATCGTTCACTGGATTGGCGTCAGTCTATTTTCACACCTGTTACCGTTCACGGTGAGTTCAGGTTATTCTGTTAACGAGTTTACAATTGAGGTTCATTCCACATCCAAGGTTGATGGAGTAACGTCATGACAATGCAAAAGAACAGATTATCTATGGTCTAGAGCAGTGGTTCTCAACCTTTTTTGGCCCGTGCCCCCCTTCACCATATTTTCAGAACGTCATTCCCCCCCCCTTTCGTATTTCCTACCTAAAATTCCCCCCCCCCTTACACAGTATACATAATAATGGAAGCTAAATTGAATAGCACATACTAAAACAAGACTAGACGTCCACATAAAACGTGATTTGTGGGTCTACTTACTTTATAAAATGAATTTTAGAAGGGTGAGACGTACAAACCGTAAAGTATGAAGGGAAAAACAATATCAAGTAATTGGTTCTTGTATTAACACAATCTTGAAATAATCTTAATTCCCCCCCCCCCCCCTGGAAACCCTAAAATTCCCCCCTGGGGGGAATTCCCCACCGGTTGAGAACCACTGGTCTAGAGAGAATGCAGTAGCAAGGGGTTGTCAGAGGAGCTGGTCGACTGTCATCACTCAGAGGTAAAGCAAGACACACATATAATCTAAATCAGAATGCAACGGGCACCGTTAGTATTGGCACTCTTCTGGCTGTTGAAGATGAGACAGAGCGCTTATGGGGATGCCTTGAGTGCAGTGATGTTGGTTCCTGACTCAATTGAACTCAACTCTACTCAAATGAACTCAACTCAGCTCAAGAGAACTTAGAATACAGTGGGTCAAGAAGAAGAAAAATACATTCTTGGTGAATAATAATAATTTTTCCGAAAGCAGTTTCCTGCTACGCGTCTGATGAAAACTGGCTTATAAACAGAATCATGTCTCAGAAACTGAAATATTTTGGCCGTGTTAAATGCCACAGTGGCTTAAATAGAACTTTAATAGAAGGCATGATTCCTGGAAGGAGAAAAAAAATCTGAAAAAAACTCTGGAAAGTTAAAATTAAGTGAATTTACTCAGTTTAAAAAGAAAATATTATATCCAACAAGAAATATTCATTCAAGGCAATACTGGCTCTCTCTCTCCCTCTTTCTCTCTCTCTCTCTCTCTCTCTCTCTCTCTCTCTCTCTCTCTCTCTCTCTCTCTCTCTCTCTCTCTCTCTCTCTCTCTCTCTCTCTCTCATTCTATTTCTGTCTATTTTCCTTTATGTCTATTACTCAGTCTTTTCCCTCACTCTCTCCATTACTATCTCTCTCTTCTCTGTATACAAATTGTATGTGTGTGTGTGAGTTTATGAGTGTGTGTTGTGTGTGCATGTGCCTACATATGCATGCTGTTTGCTCAGAAAATGTGGAATCCAATAAAGAATGTTGTACCTGGTACAATATTTTCTTTGGTTATGTAGAGTCCTAAAAACACATAGAAACTAGAATTAAAGACATGGATAAATTATATGGGGAGGACACACAGAGAACTGCACGAAACAACAAAGATAATATGGTTTGGCATGAGTTGATTGACTGCCTATTCACCAATGGGAGATAAAAGGCAAAAGAAGAAGAATGTAAAGTCCTGTGGTGTACAAGAGCTTACGCAGAAACAGCACAGTTTAACATGTTTAGTAAGCTTTTACATGCCTCAGGTGCATTGGGTGAATGGTGCTAGACCCAGATTTGTTAGATCAGTTGACTCTCAGAGGTGATGGGGTTAGTGTCATGCCAGCCTCTTTTACTTCTCAAAACATTTCCTGGTACTTATTTTAGGCTGGTTTGACCTGGCAGCCTAGGTCAATGTTAAAAATCTGCCTTGTGTGGATTCAAACCGATGACCACTAGGCCAGCAGGTGAGTGTCCTGCCACTTTGCCATACTTAATTGGCTTCAGTTAAAAGTGACACTTCAATCATTTTAGCAAAACAATATAATAATAAAATCAACCACTAAAATTGATATTATAGTTGGATAATATATCTTTAGTGATAGATTGAACTTACAATAAAAAAAATATATAGCTTTATAACTTTTCTGTCTTTATTGTTGTTGAAAATTAATCATTCTTATGAACTTCTTTGAACACATACTCAGCTAAAAATAATAAAACAAATTTTTCCAGAAATAAATGGCTGCCTAAGATAAATTGTGTTCAGCTCACTGGAGGAGGATGCAGGAGACAGCAAGGACAGGAGTGTTTGACATGAGGTGGTTGAGGGTCATTGGTTCATATGGAAATAAGTGGTGAAAAAAATAGAAGAAGAAGAATTAGTGACATTTAGCCAGTGCCCTAGTTTGCTTTGTTACAGCATGTTTCATTTCATTATTGAATCTTCAATATGATGAAACCAAAGTGTGAACTTTTTGGCGTACTTTAACTTCAACTTTAACTGTTCAGCATAGATTTTTTTTCCCATAGAATTTCACATAAAAGCAGAGCAGAGTTTAAAGTGCTAGTGTTTGTTTTCATTGATTTTTCCATCCGATGAAACCAAATGGTGAACTTTTTGGCTTACCCTAACTGTTAATTTTCAGTACAGATTTTTTTCATAGAATTTCAGATATAAGCAGAGCAAGGTTTAAAGTGCTAATGTTTGTTTTCCTTTGGTCAGATTGTACCTGGGTCTGTCTATCAGCTTGAGCAAGGAAGAATGGAAGAAGAGGAGCAAAGAAGCCGTCAAGTTTCTTCTGGCAGGAATGGAAGTACTGCTATGTGAGCTTTCAAAGGAAGCAAACATGCCTGAGGAGCTGGTGTAAGTAAATGATGTTTTTGTGTTATTCTTATTCCTTTTTATGTGTAATATCTTACTTTGTCTTCCATAACCCAGCAGGTTGTTAGGGCGCTATTTGCTCCCTAACACTGCATGTCATATTCCTAAGCAAGAATTTCTCTTACCAGCATTTCACTTTCTATTAGGGAATTCACTGCCCATTTTTAAATGTTATCCCTAAAGGACACTTTTGGCTTTGTCCTTTTTCTTCTTCAATTATATGTAGTTTATTTTATTTGCTTCTCAAAAAACAAGCGAGACAATTCTTGAAGAAACAAACAAATTAAAAGTTGCATATCCTTTACAGGACGTAGCAGTCAACTCCTGCAATTTTTGGCTGTTTGTGATTCCTAGGTAAGTTTACGTTCGGTAGTTTGCCTTTGCTTTCTGAACGACCGGAGCTCATACCATTGTAAGGAAACCAACGCAAGGCGGTCTGCTTCCAAATCACCTGCATCTGTGTTTCGAACCCAGTATTCAGAATTATAAAATGCATTTGTAACCCCTTCGCCGCAGAATGAAACAAATAATAGAGAAATTAGACATAAATACATTATGGAGAGAAAAAAACTTGAAAACTAGTGACAGCTGGCAAACTTGATGGGAAAAGTGCAAGGGAAAGATAGAGACATAAATACCTGGACGGTTTGGCTGCAAAGCATAACTGGGGTAATAACATTGGCCTGTTTGAAGACTGGTGATCATGTGAGATGATGAACCATAACGGCTTGCATTTATTGGCATAGCACATGATCATGATAATAATAGCAGTGGGTTGAATGTCTGAGGTCCTCAGATGATGGCAGAAATATAGAAGTAATTGGCAGTTGACCAAGTCACATTCCAAAATTTAGAAACGTAACCTGCAATCAAATATTTTTACATTTTATATTTCTTACATGGCTGTGAAAGGACACAGGACTACATTAATATCTCAATAAGAAATGTAAGGGCAGTCAAAAAGCTAAATGAATGATGGAGTGACATGTTTAAAAAAAAACATGTGTATACCAGTCTTTAGATCAAATAACCTAATGTGACATCATTTTAGCCCAGCATGTAATCTGTTGCTTTATACAGAAAGAGTTATTCTGTTATTGTTTCTTTGTTGATTTAACCAGAACAAAGACCAGTTTGTTTGCTGAAAACTTAGTCCGAGCTACTAATGTCCATCTGCTACGGTCAGTCATCCAGCTTGGAAATTTGTTGATGTGCAATAATGATATTAAAGAAGCAATGGCCCCAGCTGATGTTTTCCATACGTAAGATTTAACGTAATCTTCTTAGTTTTACTTTGTTGGTTTTATATTAAGACTATTATACGGTACAGAACTGAGGACAATAAAACAACAATTTGAACATTGAAGTTAGGTGATAGAAATGTGAATCAACTTGTTTGTGTCTCCACCTTGAAGATATAAAGGGACTTGATTGTTCCAGTGACCTCAAGAGCTGTGCTGAAAGTAGTATGGCTACTGGTAAGGTCACCCATGTCAGACAGGCCAAGAGATAGGGATGAGATGAAGTGAAACACAAACTTGCTGCCTTGTAGGTAGATTGGTGACAGTACAAGCCGAGGGAAAGTAAACCCAAAAAATGCTTGTCGATGCCAAATGTACTGTGACACAGGCTTGTTGAAACAGAGCACATAACTTGTTTTTATGATGACATTTACAATGATGAAAATGATCTACAGAAGAATAGTCATATTTCAAGGAAAAAAATACTAGGAGTCTTCAAGTGAAAACCTTAAAAGTTTGATAGACATTGCAATAATCATGCCATTGTCTTGTTACCTGTCAATATTGTTGTTAAGATGTCAAGAGTATTAAGCATGTGACATCACTGTACAGACAAACATGATGACATCATAAGAATAGTTTAAAGATTACCACCTCACTTTTGACATGTGCCTCTAGCATGGTCACTATGGTTGAGAGAAATACTAACACAAAAGTAGTGACAAGAAGACTACCCGAAGGAAAGTCTATCCACTGAAGGAAGAGAAGATAGAAGTGGCTTGTTTGAATCTAGGCGGTATGAAGATATCAGCCACAGAGAAAATCTAATCTCCTTACAGTGGGCAGGTTGAAGAAAGGTAAAGTGAACAGCAGCAACTTTGTTCAAAGGCCACAGGCTTAATTAATTATTCCTGCTATGCGTAACCTGCAAAAGAGAAAGAGCCCCCCCCCCCCCCCCCCCAGTCTCCTTTCATACAACAGAATGATAGGAAGACAAATACTGTAACAAACTTTCATCCTGTCAAACTATAATATAGATCTAATTAATTAAGTTAATATTGAGTGGACTTAAATGCCGAGAGTTAAGTTTTATAAAATATCTCTTTTGACGGATATGCTTTATTATACATTAACACACACGAATACTCCCACAGGGGGAAATAACACACACAGACTTTGATATTAAGAACTAAACATACTATATATAATACACTATAATCTTTAGATATCACATCAGCGATAACTGCTCTTTTATACTCTGCTAACAGAATGTTAGATAGACACACTTCCGTATTTGATTTTGTAGCCATGATGGGTGCCGAACAGGTTGTAGGCCACTTAGCTTTGGCATCCACTCCACGAGGTTTGGCTGTAGTGTCTTCCAAGGTCTCTTCTCTGTTCATCCTCACTGGCGACAATGTAAGCTCACTTTACTCCAAATTGGGTATGCTGGATTGACATTGAACTTGCTAATGTTTGATTTTAATACTGTCCAAACTATCTTCCCACACAAAGTAAAAGTTCATCACTCGCATTATATTATTATCATGTGGAGATTGAGCTTCTTAATAAGTTTAAGTTTGGGTTACAAGTGTTACTTGGCTGATGTGCCACTGGATACTGTGGATATTCCGCTACGATGTTTCACAGTAATTTTGTGATTAAATTGGCAAAGTTTGATAAGTTGATGTCGCAGGTGTAGATTCTAGATAAATTATGTTGATTGTCTCTGCTTTTTTTATTGGCCTAGATTTTAAACAGCCATCACTTCTCACACAAATTAAGGTGTACCTTCTTATGGTCAATTTAGTTATCCAAATTCCAGATCAACTATTCTTGCCTTCATATATTTTTGCTTTCTGCATTTTATAATCATTTTCACATTGCAAATACAAAACCATTCTTGTTTCTTTACATTTTGCATAAAACTGGATATCATCATCATCATCATCAAGTGCCCTGGCAGCTGACTTAGGCGTTCATGTCTCTCCACAGATCTCTGTCTTTCGTGTTCTAGATTAACTCTGCTGATGATATTTCTCCATGCCACTGTCTCAATCCATCCAACATAATATCTCTTGGTCTCCCTTTGCCTCTCTTTCCATTGATATTTCCAGTTATCATGATGTTCTCAATGGCTCTCTTCTCATCAAGTGACCAAAGAAAGTTTGTCTCTTTCTTGTTGAAATAATGTGTTATAATATTCACAGTTTTATGCACAGACAAAAAACACAATTAGTTACATATCCTTTACAGGATGTCGCAGTCAACCCAACTTTTATTGGCTGTTTGTGATTTCTTGGCAAGTTTACATTCAGTAGTTTGCCATTGCTTTCTGAACGACCAGCACTGATACCTTTTTATGGTATGTTGTGTTCTTTCTCTTCTCCACTTCCCCTCTGTAATTATCTTTTTTCAGACATCCACGTCTCTTAAAGTGCCCAGAATATTTCATTTTCCTCCATTTTATTTGTGTTAGTAACCAATCTTCTCCAGTATTAAGCTCTGGTTGGATAGATCTGTTTGTTCTTTTTTCCATTCAATGCATTTTTAATATTCTTCTGCAACACTTATATTCAAAGTTGCTCATGTTCTTTTCAGCTGATTAGCTCATTGTCCAAGTTTCACATTAACATGCTGCCACAGCACAGGGAATTATTACAGTTAATTGTTGTTTTTTTTTTTTTTTTTTTTTTTTGGGGGGGGGGGGGGGGGGCGCTTGCTCACTTTGAACTCAAGCATAATCCATACACACTATTTATTGTTATGGTGGACTGAATTTTGTATGTGGGTTAGCTTTCCCTATTAACAGTGTCCCTCACCATCAGGCGAACCAACTCCGACCTCAGAGGCACTTGTAATTAATGTCCCCAAGTCAAGGACGACAGGTCAACATTTTAGTCCAGCTGTCCGGTGTAGGGGTTGAACCGCTAACCTCGGTATCAGCACACTGGATGTTTAAGAACACGCGATTACAGTTAATGATATCTTACACCCATGTCTGCATAGCATTTTTATATCTCAGCAACTGGAAAAGATGTTGTAGTTAAAAAACTCACATGTTTAAGAATATGTTACAGTTTTAAATTTGTTAATTTTAACCTCTGTTACCTTAGTTTCAGTTTAGTGACTTGCTCTTAAAAGTAACACTGATGGTAATTTTGAATGTTTCTCATAATTTTAAATTTCAAGTGCAGCTCTGCTGGCATCTCAAGTCTTGCCAAAAATCTGCCGAGGTGATCTGTACAAGCAGGTGGAGTGGGTATTGGTTGATGCTCATACACAGCTGCTAGAATTGCTGACACGGAAACAGGCAGGCAATGAAGACCTCATTGCTCTCAGATGTCAGAGGCTTTCAGCACTTATTTTCAATACAACCATTTCTGGTAATGCCAAACTTTTAGAGCTACAAGAAAGGGTAAAAATATACTTTATTCAGTCTCATTCCATTAGTGTAATATTGTTTTGCAGGGAGTGGATGTTGTTACCTTCATTGCAAATAACCATATTCCATTTCTCTATTTGTCTCCCTTTAAAGTTATTTTATGACAATGTGTTTATCAATTTATGAATTTTCTAAAACGTATTTTATGACAATGTAGAAAATATGTCTGAACAATATCAGAAACTTTGTGTGTTATGTATTTTAGTCAAACCATGATTCATCTATTGACTTTACATGCTTGCTTGCTTGCTTGTGTTCGCTGGCTGTGAACTCCAGCGTGAAGTCCTGTATGTCGGATGAAGACATCCTGTTGTCCAACCTCAGTGTGATGTCATACCAGACCTGAGGTTTGCGTGAGTATCCATTGTCCCATGTCTGGCTTATTGGTGTGCAGACTGGTGGTTCCTCGCCATGCAGGCAGATACTCTCCGGCTTCAGAGGAATCATCAATCCTACTGATGTTAGCCAGGTCCCCGAAGAGACCAGTTGCCCAGGATGCATGACGTGGACGTGTCAGCAGGTCTTGGCCAGTATATATCCCGGCCCTGGTTCCTTGGAAACACCTCTGTGTCCTGACTTTACATGATATCTGCAGTATGCACCTGATGATTGACTGACTGATGAGATGCAGTCTATTGTTTGTGGCTTCTGTGTTGAATAAACTTGTTTGTTTAATAGTAATGTAGATTCACACAAGGGGACTTCAAATTAAAACTTTAAATGTTTTTTGTACAGAACGTTGCTCCTCTTTGGTGCATGCCAAAAGTGGGGCGGTCATCTTTAAATTGTCCTTATGAAGTTATCATGATGTCACATGCTTAACACTCTTGACATCCTTAATAGCCCTATTGACAGGTTGCAAGACTTGCATGATTATTGTAATTTCTATCATACTTTTAAGGTTTTCATTTTAAGTCCCCTCATTTGTAGGATAATAGTGAATGCAACAAAATAATGCTCCTTACCTCTAAGCATCATGAAAACACAGGAGTGAAATGTATCACATCACTCATCGAGTCTCAACTGTTCTAAAAAATATGGGGCTAGGACCAATATTCACATTACGCCTCATTGCTGAACTTTTTATTTTATCATGGAGGAAAACTGTTTATATCTTCTTTTTTTTTTTTACACTCGCTCGCTTTGAACTCAAGTGTAGTCAATACACACTACTTCTAGCTGTGCGGGACTGAATTTTACATTTGGATTAGCTTTCCCTATTAACAGTGTCCTTCGCCATGAGGTGAATCCACTCCAACTTCAGAGGTACTTGTAATCTATGTCCCCAAGTCAAGGACAATAAGTCAACATTTTAGTCCAACTGTCCAGTATAGGGGTTGAACCAGTGACCTCGGCATCAGAACACCAGATGTTTAAGAACATGCGTTCTTGTCAATTCAGCCATGCTGACCTACATTTTATATTTTTTAATTCTTGGAAAATGTATTTGCAGTTATGACTGTTATTATTGATCCAAAAATGTTGTTATTAATTTTGTGGAAAACTGGAATTATTTTATTTGAAAAGAGATGTTACATTATGTAGAGTCTTCAGATAATAAAGCTAAGTTGCCTGTGAATTTTAACATAAAATATTGGACTGAGCAGAGAAGCAGTATTACTATACAATATCATGAGCATAAACTCTGTTTGTAAATGTTTTGCTCTTGAAGGGGGATGTAAAGACATAGATGCACCTGGTGCCATATTGACCAAATCTCTGTTCAGTTCTCTATGAGGCAGCCTCGCAGACACTGATCAAGCAGACACTGATCAAGCTAACAAAACAAAAAAAAGATTATCAAACCTGTCCCTCCAGTGGTGTAGCAGGGGAGTGGGTGCAGGGGGAATGACTACTTCCCCTGTGCCCAATGTTTGAAATGTGGTACTTAGTTAACATGTGCGTTGACAGTCATCATGTTTTACATGCATAATAGTGCCCTTTTATATGCTTCCTCCCTCAAGTATTAGAGGGATGCCTTTACTAGGCATCTTCCATTTGTTGCAACTGGCAGATTTGAATAAATGAAGAGTTAACGTTTATCAGTTCAGTATTTTCTGTTTCTCCTTACGTTACATAGAAAGATTATAGAAGAAAAGGTCAGTCAGTAATTACTAGGAATATTATTTATAATACTACATGTATCTTATGCAATAAGTCACTATCACTGAATGTAAGAGAGTGCTGAAATGCTATGTAGAACCAGTTTTGCTGTAAGGCAGTGAATCTTGGAATGTAAATGAACAAATTAAGAAGAAATTAGAAGCAATAGAGATGTGGTTCCTGAGACAAATGTTGCGAATTCCTTGGACTGCCAGAGTAACTAATAACGACTGCCTGAAACAAGCTAATGAAACTATAACATTATATACAACAATAAGGAAGAGACAAACATCTTTCTTCGGTCATGTGATGAGAAGAGAGGCATTGGAGAACATCGTGACAACTGGAAGGATCGAGGGGAAGAGAGGCAGAGGCAGACCAAGAGAAATTATGCTGGATGGATTGAGACGGTGGCATGGAGGAATATCAGCAGCAGAGTTGATCCAGAAAACCAAAGACAAAGATCTGTAGAGAGCCATGAATACCTACGCCAGCTGGCAGGGCACTTGATGATGATGACATTTAACAAGTAAAGTAATGGCTCCTTTATCACACCATGAGGCGTATTGGTTTATGGCGCTAGCCAAATATTTTGAGACCAGTTGGCACTCAATGGGCAATGTGGTCAATATTATACCATCTCATCTTGTTCCTCTTGTACCTTGCAGTGTCGAGGTGAAGCATAAACAGCAAGAGAGTGCTCACTTATAGGCTTCATATATTGAGGTTCCCATGGACTCTGCTATTCCCTCTGTCCATCGTTTACATAGCCAGCCTCTTCTTCTGCTTCCATTTGGTCTGTACATCATTGTTTGTTGTAGTATACTGTTAGTTAGTAATCTAGTTATATGACAAAACCATTTAACTGCTGTTGTCTGATGAAATCTAGCACTGCTAAAACCCCCACTTTAGTCCAGATTTCTTAATTTCTTATTTTCTCTCTTCTTGAAACATTGAGTATTCTTCTCAGGAATCTCATTTCCGTTGTTCTAATTTTTCTTTTCTCTTTTTCTGTCATTGTTCAGGTTTGACAATGGTAGCATAGAGTTTGTAGGAAGATTTTCTTGTAGAGTGCTCTCTTAGTATCTACTGATACGAGTTTGTGCTTTAGTACCAGAGCGAATCAATAAGTAAGTCACAGAGTTCTGTAAATGTAGTTGGTGTTTTCTACAGGTGTCATTAGGTGACAGCAACATCGAACTTTATGTTTTCGTTCATCGGGTGGCGCTAGGTGCCTCATGCGCATGTGCAGCACATAAACAAAATGGTGACTGTTTCCTGTTTATGTTGACAAATGTTTGTCCCGTAAAGTGGTGCATAGATGGGTAGAAAAATTTTCTCAGCGACACTCTAAAATTGTTGATGAAATCCGATCTGGTCATCATATGCCAGGCTCTCCTGTACCAAACGTCGGTCATTAGCTTTTGCTATGAACCCCCAGGCATTTCTCCTACCTCTCGACACCGAACCATCTGTGTAGATAATCACATCACCCGAGCGAGCATTATCCTGAATTAGTTGCTGGATTTCCACTTCCATGAAAGAAAGGTGACAAAGTGAATTCTGAATCATACTGTGAAGTTCTATCAATGCTTCATGATGCAATTCGAAGGAAACATCCAGGACTGCTGACTAGAGGAGTGTTGCTTCTTCATGACAATGCCAGACGACATACGGCTCGATTAACTCAGGAGAAAATTAACCAACTAAGGTGGGAAGTTTGGAACATCCGCTTTACAGCCCAGACTTAGCCCCTAGCGATTTCCACCTCTTTGGTCCACTGAAAACCCACCTTGGCGGGAGACATTTCACGAATGACGCCAAAGTTGAATGCGACGTGAAAACATGGTTTAGAAAACAGAGCATGCAATTCTATGCAGCCGGTTTGGGAGGACTGATAAAACGATGGGATAAGTGCATCAATGTTGATGGAAATTATGTTGAGAAATAAAGGGACAATGTATAAATAAAAATAAACTGGTTTCAAGTTGTTATCATTACTTCCGGTCGCCAACATGGCAGTTAGGCGTTGAGCCATTAAGGCCTGTGGCATGTTTATGCTTGTGGCTACGGTTTGCAATCACATTTTCCTCATGTTGGACTGGTAGTACATGGTTCCGTCGCTCTGCTACTGAGTGAGTGTGTG
Organism: Cepaea hortensis; assembly: GCA_963921405.1. Lineage (NCBI taxonomy): Eukaryota > Metazoa > Mollusca > Gastropoda > Stylommatophora > Helicidae > Cepaea > Cepaea hortensis. The sequence continues at coordinate 66,569,558 of OY992881.1, forward strand.
GGCGACACCGTGAGCTGTGAAATTCGCGTGGAATGCTTTTACATCTGTCCTGTACAATGAACTGCATGTTCGGAACAATGGCTACTGGCTGTTGCTGAATTGACTGTTTTGCCCTTTCGGTTCACGAGTGCATTTTGTGGGAAACTCCTGGGAGTCAGCGCTGAAGCTGCGGAGTTCGTGCTTTGTGCGACACTTTCGGCGGGTCGCTCTGCACTAAGAGATCGAGCCATGTGAGAAAACCCAGGTCAATGAGGTCATTCTGGTGACTGCCAAGTCCATCGACGATGAACTGTGGTATTCGTGGATGAATTTTGTGTTGACATTCTGACGGCGCCATTATGCACAGTACACCTGTGCGGGCTGTTGGATTGCCGAGACTCCTGTCTATTCCACTTTTCACATTGGACAGTGGGGAGCATTTTGTGTGATATTCGCTGGCATGGGAATGGGGCATAATGGGGACGACCTGTTGCCGTGAAGTTGGAACATCGACTAACTAACTAACTAACTAACTGTTATCATGTTTAGTTATTTTTCGACAGCCATTTGTGACTTACTTATTGACTTCCTATCATATTAGTGCCATTTGTCCAATAAGTTGATTTGCCATATCGCATCTATTTTCGATCTTGTCTTCTGATTTACCATTTGATGATATTATACTTTCATAAGTACTTGAAGTTCTTTACTTGTTTCAGGGTGTGTTCTTTTAGATGAATCGTTGTTTTTCCTTCTTTGGGGACTATTCATTACCTCTGTTTCACTTATGCTAATTTTCATGTTACGTTCCTTACACACTTCGTTTAGGCTAGTTAAGTGGGCTTATAATTCTGCTTCTGATTGCTTTTAGTGCTTGATCTTAGAAGCACTCCTTGAATAGGAGTTCTTTAGTGGTGTAATTTATTGTTGGTTCTTCTTTCATATTCTGTTTATACCAATCATCGTTATTTCCCGGGCAATTACCTGGAGCCCATTTTAATTCAGGTCGGTGAAAAAATCCTTGCCTTGAAGGAGACTTGAACACATGACCACCACGCCAGCAGGCAAGGATGCTAGCCACTGTGTTATTATGGCTTCTAATACTGTGTGTGTATGTTCATTAAAGACACACTGGGCATTAAAATAAACGAGGCAGGGTAAACAAGAGGCTTTTCAGCTGGCAGTGAGGAGAGAAGTGTTTCAGAAAGGACTTGCAAACGATATTGACAAGTGGTTACTGCTTTCCCCAGACCTGTCAGAAATTGGTGAAAATTCAGCCTTGTGTGAGTTATGTCCTGTTCCTACTTGGCTCAGCACAGTTGGCATTATGTGAAAACAGCCCTGCTGGAGAAAAGGTGAAACAAAAACTGATGGATGCTAAAGCATCTTTCGAAGCCAGTATTGAGTTGGAGGGAAAGAGTACCAAAGGAAGTCCCCCTGAAGCAATCTCAAGTGAGTCATGCTGTATCATACCCCACACACACACACACACACACACACACACACACACACACACACATACAAACAGACACAAACGTGTCCAACCAATTGTTTTTTGTAGTCTGTTGTTAAAATATCACCACTACCATCTTCAGGGGTGCTTTGTTTTCTTCTTACTTCTTTTGACAATATATTGGCATGTCAAAGGTCATACCTAGACTAGAGGTCAGCAAGGCCAAATGGATAAGAACATATTTTCTTAAACATCCGGTGTGCTGATGCCAAGGTATGAGGTTCATCCCCTACACCAGGGATGTAAATTACAAGTACCTCTGAAGTCAGATTGGATTCACCTGATGGCTAGGGACACTGTTAACAGGGAAAGCTAATCCACACACAAAATTCAGTCCAGCAGTACTAGAAGTAGTGTATGGACTACGCTTGGGTTCAAAGCGAGTGAGCGCCCAAAAAAAAATACCTAGACTTTTTCTGTATGTATTTTAATGTTATTACATTTTATAATTTCATGTTGTTCCTGAGGAAGATTATAATAATTGAAATGTTGATTCATTGTGTCGTAGTATAACTTATTTGTATGTTACTATTTTGTTGGATATCATCATTGATTTTTTCCCTGTGATTTACATTTGCTGTAGTAGAGTTCATGGTAAGGTATGTACACTGTGTCCGTGTTTAGTATCTTTCACTGTTTTACAGGAGTTACACATATCTGTTTTGATTTCTTATTGTTATTTCCTGCTGCAGCTGTTATTTCTCTTAACACAGAAAATAGTTTTGTCTTGTTCCATGATTGATTGATTGATTGACTGATTTAGGAACCGACATCACAGCATTCGGGACATTCCCATAAGCGCTCCGTCCCCATCCTCAGCAGCCAGCGAAGAGTTCCAACACTAATAGTTCCAGTAGCTCCATGATTGTAACCAGATACCACCAAGCAGTGCTCCACGAAAGCAATATCACTCGGATACAAAGGGGTAACAGTGCAAAATATTATCCCCACTGAAGATGGATAAATGATCTAGTAGAAGCAATTAATACCACTGTGTATAAGGTGTACCCCATAGCTTGTTCCAGAAGTCACCTTATATCATGGAACTGAGGTGCAAGAGTGAAAATAGAATGGAATTGAAACATGCACACAGACACACACATGCACACTTTCACACACACACACACACACATGTGCAAGCACACACACACACACACACTCACACACACACAAATGTGTGTACACACTCTGTAAGCTATGCCATATCTTATATGACATACGTATCATACATATGTCTTCTAAAATAGAAAGTGTCTCATCATATTGTTTCATTATGGTGTGATTTTTATTCTGTTACCTACTTCTGTTTGTACTAGTTACAATGGACATTGGCAGAAGTAGAAACGTTAGATAATTTAGCAAAATTAATTGAAGAGATGAAAATTAACATCCTAGGAATCAGTAAGATTAGGTGGAGGAGACCTGGTAAAATAATAACAGACAAACACACAATTAAATATTCAGAAAGTTATAAACACAAACAAGGAGTGTCATACTCCTTGTCATACTTTTGGATGAAGAAACAGCCAACTCAGTTAGTTGTCATAAATATACCAATGTTCAATAGTTTAGAGATATTAAACAAATGAGCCTCATTCACCCATTTGTTTTTTTAAATGCCAGATTATTTTCTTCATAGGACAGAAATGGTGGTCTCAAATGACAAAGGGAGAAAAGGATGGCAAAAAAGTAGCCGCCACACTCGAAGACACAAAGGGGTCAGCTTTACCATCTGTACCAGCAGACACTGGGCCTGCAGCAAATGGTGGACGAGGTGGTTCTACTGCTGCTGCTGCTGGTCGTGGCAGAGGTGTTCCTGTGAAAGGCAAGCCAGTGGAGTCTTCATCCTCCAACACTCAAATAAAAGGAGATAAGTACAAAACATGTGTGGATCATGGCATCATAATGATTAGTGCACTGGCTTGCTAACACGTTAGTGTACGGTTACGTCTCTAATAGTGGAGGGAGTTTTTGTGACTGATACATCTCTGGGGCGAAGTTGATAGCAAACTGTGCTGGTAATGTCATGAGCATGGTCAGGTGTGGGTTCGATGTCTGGGCTTGTTGCTTGCCAAAGTGAGGGAAAGACTTCTTGCTCTTAGGCTTACAAAATGTGATGGTGCTATCACATCACAGACCCACAGCTGGATATTTCAGGACAGGTTTATTATTTAATACGTCTCTTGGAAGGGAAATTTCCAACCTCATGCCAGAAATCTCACGTAGAAAGTACAGGCATGATACCTTACCTCATGTGTTATTTCACTATTACAAATATGGGTCTGACATCATATCCAGAATGTGTTACAATAACAGGTAAACTGGATTACATTACTGCTATATGTGAACTCTTTAGTTTACTGTCTTATGTGAGCCTTAAGCTAGACCGGATAGCTTGCAACTTTACATTACATTTTCTTCCTTCTTAATACTTGTTCATCAAAACATCCCAAAAGGTTGTTGATTGCATTGTGTCCACTTACATTGTGGTTGTGATATTTGCAACTTTCAGCCATAATGTCCAAATTCAGCTTGCCACATTTTTAGGACAGCTTGTAATTGGATTATGTATACATAATTCCCTTCATTAAACAGGCCAACAGTCTTGAAACATTGTTAGCTCATTAATAAGTGAAATATCCAGAGAGAATGATCCCAATAAATATGAGACTGAGACACTGCAAGAGTCAAGAAAATAAATCTAGCCTTGAAGTTGACAGTATTGTACAGAGAAGACTAGTTATCCTACTGTTCACACACTCTTGAGTTATAAGTGTCCTTGCTATCTGTCATGATAGTCTACAGTTTAGCTGATTAAGTGCCATGGGATGATTAATCATCTGAAGTGACTTCCCATGTCTGCCAATGGCTTATATACAGTAATTGTCCCTAAATAACCCCATTTAATTTGATTTATAATACAGCATGTCTGCTACCATATTAACAACTTTTAAGTCATAACTGTGACACACTCCTTCTTCCCATTTTCTGCCATTCATTTTTGTTTGGTCCAAACATACTTTTGTGTGGCACTGAATCAGTTAATCTAATTTGTCTAACCAGCACAGCTCTAGGGCTGAGCCAGAATAATTGAAATAAGACAGAGAAATGCTGGATAAAAAATTGCTGAAGAATTGAGCTGGTCATCCCACCTCATGTTCCACTGAAGTTTAAGGCTAACATTTCAGATATATGAAAACTAGCATCTTACATTTCTACAGCAGTATCTGGGAGCCATGGCGGTACAGTGGCTAGCATGATTGCCTGCTAGCCCAGTGATCATGTATTTGTATCCCCATTGAGGCAGATATTTAAACAATTTACATGGACTCCCAGGTTGAGCCAACTTAAATTAAGTACCAGAACATTACTGGGAAGTAAAGGCGGTCTGAAACTTACTGGTCACATCACATCACCCATCAAGTGCCAGTTGGTCTATCTAGGTCGACCCAACCTAACATAAGTACCAGGAATGTCCTGGGAAGTAGTAATAGCCGGCATGATACTGGCATCACCTAGTGAATGCAAATTAGTGTATACAAATATGAGGCCGGCACTATATATACCCAAGATGTAGGTCAGCATGGGCGAATTAAGAATGCATGTTCTTAAACATCTGGTGTGCTGATGCCGACGTTAGGGGTTCAACCCCTACACCGGACAGTTTGACTAAAATGTTGACCAACCGTCCTTGACATGGGACGTAAATTACAAGTACCTCTGAAGTCAAAGTGGTTTCGCTGATGGTGAGGGACATTGTTAATAGGAAAAGCTAATCCACACGCAGAATTCAGTCCAGCACTGCTAGAATTAGTGTATATGGACTACGCTTGAGTTCAAAGTGAGCGGGCGCAAATAAAAAACAAAGTATACCCAAGACGCTTCAAGACATGTAAAATTGCCCTTTACCATTTTAGTTTTTGCAACAATATTTGCCTTGACATTACAAATGTGATAATGATGCATAGACACACGTAATCACTTATCTTATTTATTTTTAAGTCCTGCAGCTCGGGGAACTGGTGCCGCCAGTAGAGGAGGACCGGCCCCTCGTGGAAGTGCTAGAGTATGTGCTGTCAGTGTCTCTAGTAAAGAATGTGTATATGTGTCACCAACTGGCTGGGGTTAGATCCCAGATGGGCAAGCACTCAGCCAAAATCATTTTCTTCTGCTGGTGTTTAGTTCTGGATGCAGTTTAAGATCCCCTAACTCTGTCAGAAGGGACTAATTACCACCCCAGATCCCAGAGAGAAAACGTGGAACAAATGTCTGTTATGCTGATTTAAGACACTGTCCCTGATACTCAAGAAAACAGCCAAGAAGTGGCTCGTTGAAGATAGAATATATCTATATAGTTTTGGCTGTACTTGGTATCACCAGAAGTGAGAAAGGAGGAGTTAAGACATGCAATGTAATCTGGTTACTTATGACTTCATAGGCAAGATACCTCCCGGACATAGATTCCCACTTCTGGACAATATGTGTGAACCCCCACTAAATGATACAAAATGTGTGTACTTGATTACGCTACACAAACATTTATAAACATTTAGAATTATACGGATAAATTGAGTTTTAAAATACAACAACTGTGTTTATTATTTCTAGTCTTGATGATCGTATGATGATGATGATGATTATGGTATACGTAACTTAAGAGGTCACATAGGTCATGCTTCCCCCAGTGAGACGCAGTTCACTGTCAGATTGAAGGAGTCCAAATTGGTCCCTCACAAGGCTAAGTCACTTCCTGATATGGGTTGTTGACTGTCCATTGCTCCTAAGAGATCTGGAATGAAACGAACAGAGATGGGTAGTATCTACGTCTACACATCTCAAAACACATATGTCTATACATTCATATAGACATACATTCAAGTCATAATATATGATGGTATGATGATATATATATATATGATTGCATGTTACATAAACATATATCTGTTCTAAATAAATAAATATGTATGTATATATTCATAAAACTATTTAGAACATCTATAGCTTAAAACATACATATTCACATACATTTATATAATGCAGTGTTTCCCCTATAAGTTCACCTCACTTTCTCCCTTTCTGATTCATTCATTCCATCTTGTCGGAAGGACTGGTCACACAGTACCTGTCGAACATTAAATGCCTTCCCTGAATCTGTCTGGGATATTGAAAGTCCTAAGTCATGTCTGTCCTCATGCAGACATCATTCAGACAAGGTGAACTGGTGCCATTCCTCAAACCAAGTGGTTTCACCACAATCTTGGTAGGCACTCAAAGTGTTGGTCCAAATAATCAACGTTAATTTGGACGCTATCAAGAGACTGGTAGCTCTCAGGAATTTCTCGTAAGTAGTCAGTCTCCCCAATGTTTAACATCATACAGGATGAATCTAAATGTATCTCCTGTACATGCATAAGCCACATGCTCATGTAGCTTGGATAATGGATTTCTCCAAATTATCACATACAACAAATCAGACAACCAAGTGGTGAATGAAAGAAGAAGATAAAGTTCACAGTGTAATAGTAAATCTAGAAACTGGAACATTAAGTACAAAGAAAATCCACCAGTGTGAAGTTTGGGAGAATAAACAGAAACAGAAAACTACACAAGCCTTCAAACTAGCAGACAAACTAATGGTATTACCTGGGTTTTATAGTTTTGGAAATTCCATCATAATACTTCGTACAGAAGTCCAACAGAACGAAATGTTAATATTTCTCCACTAGGTATCCTTTTGCTATACGTGAGTTTGCGTCTGAGGATTTGCTGGCCATGCATGTAGTTTTATTCTCTTCATTCCTGGCTAGTTTCCACGTTGGCTAATTAATATATCCCCTATTAATTAACTCCGCCTATTTTCCACATGGACTGTAGTTATTTCTGCCAATCAAATTGACCGATACCACATTCCTGAAACAATGAATTTGCCCCTGCAACAGACGTTGCGTCATACCTACATTCCAATCTGCTGGTGCCTTCTCACTTTCCCGGGAATTAACAAGCTTTTATCTCCTGGGTTGCCACGAGGTGTAAGGCCTGCATTATATTGCCGTCTTACAATCACCCGTCTGTCTGCTGAACTCGTCTGTCTGCTGAACTGGCGGCAACTACAAACGTTTTCTGTCTCCGCACAGTCTGGCTCTTATCTCCCATTCTGCCGTGGCTGGTTCACACGTTAGGTCCTGTTGAACGTAAGGTGTTAGGTGTCTGTCCCTATTCCAACTGCAGGATTCTAAACTAACACATCAATCTCAACTGACTGGCTCCGCGATGTATCAACTGAAAATAGTGAGTTTTCAATCTTTGATAGCGCCCGACGACTGGTGCCGTGGTGTCTGGGTTTTACGTTTGATCTGGACATCAAAGCTTTCTCAGACCTAGCATTACAGAAATGATGGGCGTGCGTGGTCAAAATGTAATTTTCTCTTGTTTTCAATCTCTGTTAGTTTTTCCTTATTCCTTGGTTGGGGACTAGATTATTTTCTGGTGAACAATTATTCTTTTACTTAGAGAATGATAGAATAATTCTTGTGGGCTCTTTAATTCCTTTCAAACTTGTGTAATTCGGATGCTGCCGGGGCTGTCCCGTCACAGAGCTCCCCAATTTAAGTAGGTTCAGCAATGAAGCCTATAACAGAGCCTCGGCAGCATTCAAGAATGTATCTAAGTTATCTCCCTTCTAGAACTGCCTCCAAGTCTGGGTTCCCAATATTCCTTGTGGCAGTGGGTTTTTCTATGAGTCATAAGAAATATCCCATGTCCATCATCCCAGGATAAATCTTGCAAATCTTTGCTCCTGGTGTTGTGTCGGATTTCCGGGCTATTGCTCGGTAATGTCCTGTCCTCTGGAGGTTTTACTTTTTCCCAGCCGGGAAATTGCAAAATGTATAACAAGATTCTCCTGCGCCGCAGAGAGACTGCTATTGTCCACTCAATTTCTGGCCCTTGTCCTATAAGCAGAGGAAGTGCCATCAGTGTTTTCTTAAAAGAATTGGTCGCAGTAATGTTGCTCCATTTTCTTTTCCTCCGTCGGCCAAAGATTATAATAAAATCCTTTAATCTCCTCCTTTTGGCAGGAAATTTGCTAAACATCATAATTTTCTGATGTGCATTCAACTCATACTTGCCTCTTTCTTGGTAGGGCGTCCGTGTACTCCCTCCTGGTTTAAGAGTTTTCTTCCCTCGATAATTCTTTATCCAGGTGAGTTCCTCTTCAACAGAGTTTCATTTTGAATCTGTGTTTGAAAGTATAAGGCTAGTAGAAGTTGTCCAGCTTTGAGAAATCATGTTGTTCCCCAAGAACTGTGAATTTGTATCACTCCTTGTAGAAGTATACATAAACAGCTGTTCTACACATCCAACATTGGTTGAAGTGAAAGGTAAACAAGGTCCTGAGTGTTGAGTATACCAACTGCTCCTGGCTTGTTCCGCTGCAGAGTCCACCAGCTGTGATCCCCTGTTAGCTTCAGTTGTGTTGATGATAGGTATTGCCTTCATCTTGTCCAAAGAAGTATTTTCTTCTTTGTTGGTAGCAAACATGTTTATCGTCCCTGAATCAGAGTCCATAGTAAATCAACATGAATGCTTTGTATATCTTGAATTTCCTTTGTGGAAGACTCCAAGATACTGACATCGTAAGAATTCTCCTCCGTGTCTTGTTTTTCCTCCCTGGCCAGGCTCTCTTGTGCCAAGTCCAGTTTAGGTATTCTCTCCCTGGTCTGGTTTTCTTGTGCCAAATCCAATGGAAGTGAATGTTGTGGGGTGTCATTTTCAATGCCATCTCCCACCTGAGATAAGTAATTCATACTGATAATTGTTTCATCTTGTGTGGCCACACAGAAAGAAACACTGGAATCCTGTTTTACATCCATTCCAGTCTCAGCTGAATTCATTTCCACTCCTAGTTTCTATGAACTGAAGGGAATAAAAGAGTCGGGTAAGGTCTCGCCTTCGATCTCTTTAATAGTTTTCCTCATGTCCTCCTCCTCCTGGATTTTTCTCCTTTGGGAAGTCTTAGGAAGCTCCTGAGATTGCTGGGTTGCCAAGCCAGCTAATCCGCTTTCATTGCGGTGTAAACATTTATCACGTTTGTGACTGTTTACCGTACGCTTGGTACATTTCCTCCGATTCCGTTTATTTTTCGGAATTGAGGGGGGAAGCATCTGCCTTTCTGTGCGCAAGTTTTTGTTTTTCTGAGCCATGGGGATTTGCGAAGGAATGCATGCCTCTTCTTTGTGACGGTCAGCTTCCCCGCTTTCTATCAGAGTTTCGGCTTGAGTGATTGGCTTTTCCTCAATCGAGCTGGTAGATTCCTCCACGTTCAGTATTTCAATTTGCTTCTTCTTAATCTCATCTTCTTCAGCTTTGTGACGCATATCTGCTTCTAATTCTGCAAGTCTTTTCATCATTTGTTCATCTTCTTTGTCCCACCAATCCATTTCATCTCTGATAAATAGTTCTAGCTTCTCTCCTATTAAGCCGAGCCTTATGCCCCATCCTCTAGCGGACTGTAAGAAATCTGTGCGTGCATCCATGATCTCTTCTCAGCTTAAACTCAGGCAAGTAATTATATTATTACCCTACAGAGAGCTAGTTAGATTTAGACTAGAGCAGGATAGTGACAAGAGGAACAGACACTGCTATGAGAATGATAGTAGTGAATTTGAGTGAGAAAGTTGATGCAAAGCAGTCCGTCATACACTGAATTAACTAAGCATTATCAAATTATTCATGATTAAATCAAATGATAAAGCATGTAATCAAAAAATCATCAAGTATATCATCAATAAACTAATTAATATCACTAATTAATGTGATTATTAATTCTACAGTGGTGAATGATGTAAATTAACTCATATGATATTATCCATTATTAACTTTTTAACAAGTTATTTAAGTTCTACAGACTTCCCTAGAAACAAATTCCTAAGTTAATACTTAGCAAATGTAATGGGTGAAGAATGAAAGAATGGTTTATGAAAATCAATAGTCTAGAATTTATTCTCTGATTCTATCATGGATGAGAAGTCCTAATGTGTCAAAATCTTGCCTACAATCAAGCAAGCTATTACATTAGAAATAAATTATAACTAACTAATGCTGCTAAGAATGTAAATGAGAATGACCTAGGTTCTATCCATGGGCAAGACCGGAATAATACCAGACTAACAGATTTGAAATAGGTTCGTTCCTTGCGAGCGAACCAAAGTGTTCTAGGGTTTACTCCCGCATTCTATAGCGCACGAGCATACCAATATGTCACCAACTGGCTGGGGTTAGATCCCAGATGGGCAACCACTCAGCCAAAATCATTTTCTTCTGCTGGTGTTTAGTTCTGGATGCAGTTTAAGATCCCCTAACTCTGTCAGAAGGGACTAATTACCACCCCAGATCCCAGAGAGAAAACGTGGAACAAATGTCTGTTATGCTGATTTAAGACACTGTCCCTGATACTCAAGAAAACAGCCAAGAAGTGGCTCGTTGAAGATAGAATATATCTATATAGTTTTGGCTGTACTTGGTATCACCAGAAGTGAGAAAGGAGGAGTTAAGACATGCAACGTAATCTGGTTACTTATGACTGCATAGGCAAGATACCTCCCGGACATAGATTCCCACTTCTGGACAATATGTGTGAACCCCCACTAAATAATACAAAATGTGTGTACTTGATTACGCTACACAAACATTTATAAACATTTAGAATTATACGGATAAATTGAGTTTTAAAATACAACAACTGTGTTTATTATTTCTAGTCTTGATGATGGTATGATGATGATGATGATTATGGTAAACGTAACTTAAGAGGTCACATAGGTCATGCTTCCCCCAGTGAGACGCAGTTCACTGTCAGATTGAAGGAGTCCAAATTGGTCCCTCACAAGGCTAAGTCACTTCCTGATATGGGTTGTTGACTGTCCATTGCTCCTAAGAGATCTGGAATGAAACGAACAGAGATGGGTAGTATCTACGTCTACACATCTCAAAACACATATGTCTATACATTCATATAAACATACATTCAAGTCATAATATATGATGGTATGATGATATATATATGATTGCATGTTACATAAACATATATCCGTTCTAAATAAATAAATATGTATGTATATATTCATAAAACTATTTAGAACATCTATAGCTTAAAACATACATACTCACATACATTTATGCAATGCAGTGTTTCCCCTATAAGTTCACCTCACTTTCTCCCTTTCTGATTCATTCATTCCGTCTTGTCGGAAGGACTGGTCGCACAGTACCTGTCGAACATTAAATGCCTTCCCTGAATCTGTCTGGGATATTGAAAGTCCTAAGTCATGTCTGTCCTCATGCAGACATCATTCAGACAAGGTGAACTGGTGCCATTCCTCAAACCAAGTGGTTTCACCACAATCTTGGTAGGCACTCAAAGTGTTGGTCCAAATAATCAACGTTAATTTGGACGCTATCAAGAGACTGGTAGCTCTCAGGAATTTCTCGTAAGTAGTCAGTCTCCCCAATGTTTAACATCATACAGGATGAATCTAAATGTATCTCCTGTACATGCATAAGCCACATGCTCATGTAGCTTGGATAATGGATTTCTCCAAATTATCACATTCAACAAATCAGACAACCAAGTGGTGAATGAAAGAAGAAGATAAAGTTCACAGTGTAATAGTAAATCTAGAAACTGGAACATTAAGTACAAAGAAAATCCACCAGTGTGAAGTTTGGGAGAATAAACAGAAACAGAAAACTACACAAGCCTTCAGACTAGCAGACAAACTAATGGTATTACCTGGGTTTTATAGTTTTGGAAATTCCATCATAATACTTCGTACAGAAGTCCAACAGAACGAAATGTTAATATTTCTCCAGTAGGTATCCTTTTGCTATATGTGAGTTTGCGTCTGAGGATTTGCTGGCCATGCATGTAGTTTTATTCTCTTCATTCCTGGCTAGTTTCCACGTTGGCTAATTAATATATCCCCTATTAATTAACTCCGCCTATTTTCCACATGGACTAGTTATTTCTGCCAATCAAATTGACCGATACCACATTCCTGAAACAATGAATTTGCCCCTGCAACAGACGTTGCGTCATACCTACATTCCAATCTGCTGGTGCCTTCTCACTTTCCCGGGAATTAACAAGCTTTTATCTCCTGGGTTGCCACGAGGTGTAAGGCCTGCATTATATTGCCGTCTTACAATCACCCGTCTGTCTGCTGAACTCGTCTGTCCGCTGAACTGGCGGGAACTACAAACGTTTTCTGTCTCTGCACAGTCTGGCTCTTATCTCCCATTCTGCCGTGGCTGGTTCACACGTTAGGTCCTGTTCAACGTAAGGTGTTAGGTGTCTGTCCCTATTCCAACCGCAGGATTCTAAACTAACACGTCAATCTCAACTGACTGGCTCCGCGATGTATCAACTGAAAACAGTGAGTTTTCAACCTTTGATAGCGCCCGCCGACTGGTGCCGTGGTGTCTGGGTTTTACGTTTGATCTGGACATCAAAGCTTTCTCAGACCTAGCATTACAGAAATGATGGGGCGTGTGTGGTCAAAATGTAATTTTCTCTTGTTTTCAATCTCTGTTAGTTTTTCCTTATTCCTTGGTTGGGGACTAGATTATTTTCTGGTGAACAATTATTCTTTTACTTAGAGAATGATAGAATAATTCTTGTGGGCTCTTTAATTCCTTTCAAACTTGTGTAATTCGGATGCTGCCGGGGCTGTCCCGTCACAATATGTGAACAGAATATTAGATATAATCTTCTTCTTCTTTGTAAACCTGATTTCAACATGAATATTTCCTAAGAAAACAGCAGTCAACTTGAGCTTCTTGACATCTTCATATAGTTTGTCTTCAAATAGAGTGGATGTAGGCCAAAATAGTTTTCTTTATTCTGCATATTTTGGACACTCATGGAACAAATGTTTAGCAGTCATTTTACCAGTTCAAGTTACATTGATCAGTGCCTCCTGTATTCAGTTTATTAAACAAGTGATATTTCAGCCTCTTATGTCCAGTAAGGACTCAATATTGTTACTTGTTGCAATATGCAGTGGTCCAAAGTGGGGCCTCAAGATTCAATGGAAGTTAGTCTCACAAAATCCTGTCATGTGTTGTTTCACACTTCTGTGAATTGATCTGGCCATATCATCATAGATATTATCAAAATTTGACGTGGCATGACATTTTCATGCAATATTTGACCAAACTTGATGAGTTACTGCTGATAATTAATTCCGTACCAGCTTCCTGAAGTTTGGCACTGTCAGTGGCTCATGGTAGTTAAGTAATAAATAAACTCAACACAGGAAAATACAATCTTTAACTCTATAGCTAAAATCTTGAAACTTTTCTCATTCGCATCCTCTCTTTTGTCAGAAGGTGGAGTGGAACAGGGGTTACACTGTCTGCATCTGGCTCAAGCAGACCAGGTTTGTCTCACTGGATTTTCACAGAAATAAGAAAAGGAAGGTATACTCCCCCAATCCTAGATTGTGGATCAGATATCAAGCCTTTTATGATAAGGGCAACAAATTCAGAGGGTCTGTATGCACGTTGCACACATTAAAAATCCTTCAGCAGTTGCAAACCAAAAAAGAGCAGGCCAAATTGGCTACCACCCAGGCAATATTTTATAAAATTAAAAAAGCAAGCCGCAACAAATGTACAGCATGTATGATTCTGCTAGACATCCTTGTCGGTCTGTGTTTTGACTTTATGCACTGTGCTGAGATTCTCCTTATGTGATCTATGGCAGGATACCAGAGCAGTTATGGATTTTATCCATGTGCAGGAAAGGTGATCTTTTACCATCCAACCCAACCAATCCTCTGCGTTGTCACTTTCCTTAATATGTTTTAGAAAGGCCAACAGTTTCTCTCCCATGTTTGGCTAGGAACCTGATACATTGATAAGTTCACATGCATTTTGATTTTCAATTTTCTACCAAAAAAATGAAACAAGCCTGAACAGACATTTTTAACATCACATTAATTGAAAACAAAACAAAATGAAACAAGCATGAATAGACATTTTTAACATCCCATTAATTGAAAACAGTTTTTTTTTTTTACTCCTAAAGATTGTGTTGCAACTATTTATGGGTGATAATTTTTAAGTGTTGTAACAGGAGGCTAGAAAATTGTACATATTTGTTTCTGAATAATGAAGACTCAAACAGTATATTGCACAATTTATTTCCTGGCATATTTCACTGTATCTTGTCAGGTGTATATTATGGATGAAAGTATAATGAAGTACTGTAAAGAATCCTTTCAACCGAAATAAACAAAACATGTTGTGATATATTTAAATGTTACCATGTTAGTTTTAAAGAGACTATCATGTCTTTCTGCTTACATAATTGTGGTTTACCTGAGTGAATAGCAGAAGCCTCAGCATATCTTAGTTACATTTGGTTATTTGAGTGAAAGCACACTGATATTTCTCTTTGTCTGCAACATATCCAGATTATATTAAATGATGTGTTATTGAAGATACTGACTGTTGCAAAGGACAGGAGACTTGCAAGAATGTTCCACTGATAGGTTCTTAACTCATTTAGGAATATGCTCTCTAACTGTCATTCCATTCTAACTATATAAATATGTTCAGTTTATTTTTTGTGTCTTCATTATTAAAATTCATTTTCTTGTAAATTTATTGTTTCATTTTGTCCTGATCATAATTTTTACAAGATTTCTTTTATAGCCATGCCTTGCCTGCTCTGTGGCAAAGGGTTACGAAAGCAATTCATAATCCTGCATTCCGTGTTCAAACCACAGCTATGGGTGATTTGGAAGCAGACCACCTAACATTGGTTTCTATACAATGGTATGAGTGCCGGTCATTCAGAAAGCAAGGGCAAACTACTGAACGTACACTTGCCCAAGAGTCATAAACAGCCAAAAGATATTACCAGTTAAAAATTACCAGGGTTGTCAGTTTATATTACCGTGGTAATATGTATGTTACATATTTCAGCTTGAAAAATTAATTGATAGCCTTGTTTTTTTTTATGACTCCTGCAGTATTCACCTGACAAGAAACAGCAAAATATGCCAGGCAATAAATTATGTTACCTATTGTTTGCATCTTCATTATTAAAATTTAAGAATGGATGGAAGATGGTAGGGAGGACTATTGTGCGATTTCATTAAAAAATGGGAAATGGTTAAATTACATTAGCAGGTTTTCAAAAATCAGTAATGAAGCACTTGGGTTTAATTTCATGGGAAGTCACTAAAGTAGAAAGGCTCTTCTCTTCTTATCTTTAATTTATTGACATCCTGTGTAGGGAGGGAAGACTGCAACTGCCCCAGCTGTTGCTGCATCACCAGTGCAAGAACCAGCATCACAGCCCAGTACTAAAACAGGTGAATAATTACATTAATTAACACAACATGTTGCATTTATTGCTGTGTGGTTAAGATAGTTTGGTCATATAAAGATACACAGCTCCTTGTTAAAAGATGTACTGGATGGACAAAGTGGAGGGGAAGTTGCTAGAGGAAGATGCTACATGTAGGTAACCGACATCAAGAGATAGACTGGAATAAGCCTGTATAAGTACACTGTAAAGGTATAGAATAGAGGGTATTGGAGATTCATAACACCTGACTTTCAATGTTGAGGTTTGTACCAATGAACAACTACGGTTAGAAGTAGACTGTAAGAAAATAGAGACTATGGTCATCTCCAAGAAGAAAGAAATTCCCAAGTGGTAGGAGCAATGAAATATAAAATCTGTTAACACAACAACTATAACGGATGGGCGAGCTACCAAAATTGATGGCGAACTGTGCTGGTAATGTCATGAGCATGGTCAGATGCAGATTTGTTGCCTGGGCTCTTCACTTGTCAAAGTGAAGAAAAGATTGACCTCTTTTTCCTCCTTGTTCTCAGGCCTACAAAATGTGATGATGCTATCATATCACAGACGCATAGCATAAAACTGTTTCAGAATATTTATTTTTAACACTATCTAGAAAGTTCTTTCTCTAGATCCCACGGAGCAAAGGAAATAGAGATAGACCTAAAGACGCACGGGGAAGAGAATTAGAGTCAGAGATGCACCATGCGGAGAGGACATGGAGAAGGCTGCAGGAGAAGATAATTAGAGTCAGAGATGCACCATACAGAGAGGACATGGAGAGGGCTGCAGGAGAAGAGAATTAGAGTCAGAGATGCACCATACGGAGAGGGCTGCAAGAGAAGATAATTAGAGTCAGAGATGCACCATACGGAGAGGACTTGGAGAGGGCTGCAGGAGAAGATAATTAGAATCAGAGATGCACCATACAGAGAGGGCTGCAGGAGAAGATAATTAGAATCAGAGATGCACCATACAGAGAGGACATGGAGAGGGCTGCAGGAGAAGAGAATTAGATCAGAGATGCACCATGTGGAGAGGACATGGAGAGGGCTGCAGGAGAAGAGAATTAGAGTCAGAGATGCACCATACGGAGAGGACATGGAGAGGGCTGCAGGAGAAGAGAATTAGAGTCAGAGATGCACCATGTGGAGAGGACATGGAGAGGGCTGCAGGAGAAGAGAATTAGAGTCAGAGATGCACCATACGGAGGGGGCTGCGGGGGACGGTAAAAGATAGGATGGCATGGTGTGGGTTGGTTGAGGTTCTTTGCTCCGTTGTGGGATAAAAGGCTGAGGAAGAAGAATACCACCAGGAATTGATCCCAGGATAACTACACCACCATGGCACCTATTGTACTGGCATGTTAGTTCTTTTTTAGTGTCAGTGTTGTTCCATTGTTTTTTTTTTGTTTTTTTTTTGCATATCCTTTACAGGACATCGCTGTCAACATCAGCATCTTTCAGCTGATTGTTGATTTCTTGGCAAGATTACGCTCAGTAGTTTGCCATTGCTTACTGAGCAACCGGCTCACATACCCCGTAAGTTACTGACGCAGAGGGAACCGCTACCAATTCTCGCGCACGTCACGTTTCTTACGAGAGTGTACGGGATTACGGAGAAAGTCGTGTAACTCCTAGACCAGGGACACTGGCTTGTTCTATTGCTAGGTAAATTTATTTCTTTTGCACTGTAAATTTAATACTTATGTATAGTAAATCTGTTCTATTAATCTATCAATTTTCCGGGAAGGTTAACCCGGTCAACAAATGCCCGCAGAAGTCGGATGTGTCAGCCTAACGGCGCAAGACTGCAGCTCTGCTGTAAACAGGCACAACACAATCACGTCCGGAAAAAAAAACTCCGGATGAACGCAGAAGAAGAGGAGAAGAATCTATCAATTTAGTTCTGTTGTACTCTCAGTTTAGTTCTGTTTTACTGTCAATGTAGTTCAATTGTACTGTCAATTTAATTATATTGTAAAGTCAATTCAGTTATAATGTACTGCCAATTTAGTATTTTTATATCGTAAAATCAGTTTTATTGTACTAAAATTCTCCTTAAGCTCAGAGATTGCCAGATTTGAATCCCAACACCGGACTGGGATTTACCACATGAACCATTTCCTTCTAATGATATCCCACATCTCTAATCAGTTGTATGCTGGTTTGACAAACTGACCTATAAGTTAAAGGGGTGCATCACTAGCTGTGCTACATTACCCTTGAAGGGGGACTGGGTCTAATTGTCAGTTTGGCATGTGAGCACAGGAACATACTGCAGTAGACAACAAACAACACATGAAATAAAAATGTACTAAATTGATAACTGAAGTAAATGTGTGTAGTCAAAAAAGAGATCCAATCTACATCCATAGATTCAGTGACAGAACCAGAGACACAGACTTCTTTGAAAGTGGCCCAGGTAAATCTTAAGTCTTATCAACCGAGACTAGGCCTCGCCAGGGTTATGAGAGCACTGAATGAGCCAAATGAAGCCAAAAAGTACTACTTCCAAGTCATGGACATGGCACCAGAGGTAAGTCTTGTTTAGTGTTTGTCTTCTGTCTTAGACAACAGTGTTCTTGATGTTGCCCTGGTTTTGCTGCCTTGATAAGACCATGATTTTTGTATATCACATGTGACAATTGAACCTGTTCTGCACACCGCTTGATGACTGACAGAGTTAGCAAACCCTTAACTAATTCTACCCTTGAAAAATTTATAATAATTATATGTGGAGAGAGGGAGAGAGAATTAGTTAAGAAAATAACCAGGAAAAGAGTGGATTTAAGTATAGAATAGAAGTTCTTCATTCTTCTTTTGAGGTCAGTACATCACACCTAGTTATGCAAACACAGAGGTCAGTACATCACACCTAGGTATACAAAATTAGAGGTCAGTACATCAAATCTAGTTATGTAAACTCTGAGAAAAGTACATCACATCTTTTTTTTTTTGAAAAACTAGAAGTCAGTACATCAAACCTAGTTATGGAAACTCAGAGGTCAGCGTGCATTTGTGTAACATTTACTTCCTCCAGATAGATTCCATCCACGATCACGGGCTCCATCTACCAGTGGGTTAGTTCATTTCATAACATTTAGCCAGGACACTGACCTTCTAACCTACTCTTTACAACGTCCAACTTCTTTGTGATTTTTACAATTGTTATAACATGCACTCTGAGCCTCCTGTTTTTTACCATTATACGAAGAGGCTAGGTATGTGATTTACTACCAAAGAGATCAGAGTGACATTATATCTTTAGGGAACAGTGGTTCTTGTAGAAATTCCCAGGTCTATGCTAGAATTTGAACTCAGTAAGTTCTGAGCCTGCACCTGTGTGTTACCTAAGGGAATCAAACAACAGTAACACTGTAACCTGCCATATATGTCATAACAGGTAACTAAGGAGGGTTGGCATGAAACTGGCTACCTAGTCCTGCAGAAATTTTTATCTGCAAAATCAAACCAATCCTGAGCATGTGAAATAAGGGCTTGGCGTGAGTTGGTTAAGACCTATCTTCTATTTGGAGATGAAAGGCAGAAGAACTACTTTGTCAGGCGCCTCTCTGAAAGTGTTTTAGATAGTTCTATTAAGCTTTACTTCACTATTATAATAGTGTTTTAGATAGTTCTGTTAAGTTTTACTTTACTGTTCTAATAGTGTTTTAGATAGTTCTGTTAAGTTTTACTTCACTGTTACAATAGTGTTTTAGATAGTTCTAATGTTACGTTTTACTTCGCTGTTATAATAATGCTTTAGATAGTTCTGCAAAGTTTTAACTTCATTAATATAATGTTTTAGAAAGTTGTGATGTTATTTTTTCACTGCACAACTCTGTTTACTGTAGGTTCATGATGCTTATATCGAAAGTGCAGAAATGCTAAGCAAGACTGACCCCCTGGAAGCTGTGAATGTATACTGCCGATTTCCTGTCTCTGACAACCCTACTTACGATGATGCCTACATTTTTGGAGAGGTTGTTCGTATTCTGATGAAGAATGAGAAGTATGATGATGAGAGGCTGGTCAAGAACATGATTGCCTATGGAAAAGTGCTAGGACTCGGTGAGAGCTTAGATCAGTTTTGATATTGTGTTCTTGGAGATATAAC
This sequence comes from Cepaea hortensis, assembly GCA_963921405.1. NCBI lineage: Eukaryota > Metazoa > Mollusca > Gastropoda > Stylommatophora > Helicidae > Cepaea > Cepaea hortensis. The sequence continues at coordinate 66,589,546 of OY992881.1, forward strand.
AAGTTTCAGGGCTAAAATGTTGCGCAACTTTTACATTTTCAGTTGCTGATCTGGTGAAAATGTTAAGAAAATAAGAGAAGTATATCATCAGAAGAAGCTAAGAGAAGTATATGATCAGAAGAAACTAAGAGAAATATACAATCAGAAGAAGCTAAGAGACGTATGTGTTCAGAAGCTGAGAAAAGATATCATTAGAAGAAAGCTAAGAGAAGTATATGATCAGAAGAAACTAAGAGAAATATACAATCAGAAGAAGCTAAGAGACGTATGTGTTCAGAAGTTGAGAGTAGTATATCATCATCAGAAGCTATGAGAAGTATATGTTCAGAAGCTGAGAGAAGTATATCATTAGAAGAAAGCTAAGAGAAGTATATGTTCAGAAGAAGCTAAGAGAATTATATGATCAGAAGAAGCTAAGAGAAGTATATGTTCAGAAGAAGCTCAGAGACATATATCATCAGAAGAAGCTAAAAGAAGTATATGATCAGAAGAAGCTAAGAGAAGTATATGTTCAGAAGCTGAGAGAAGTATATCATTAGAAGAAAGCTAAGAGAAGTATATCATTAGAAGGAAGCTGAGAGAAGTATATGTTCAGAAGAAAACTAAGAGAAGTATATGTTCAGAAGAAGCTAAGAGAATTATATGATCAGAAGAAGCTAAGAGAAGTATATATTCAGAAGAAGCTCAGAGAAGTATATAGTTTAGCTTAGTTTAGTCGATGGATCAACGTCGCGGCACACAGGTGCAGCCCATAAGTGTGCCGTTCTACTCCTAACACAAGCCTGAGTCAGGAGATTCTCAGATCAGTGCAAGAACTCCGTAGCACCGACGAGGATCCTGAAATACTTTGAGTAGATTTTTAACTCAAAGTTTTGCCCGGGCAGCGCCTTTAGGCTACACTTTTTCGATTTCCATCTGCCAAGGGATTTTTTACATGTGCAACAATACACACGGGCGTCCGATCTCACTACCCAGAGACCAGGGGAAATTTTGTTACTAGAAGTCCACATTAATAAAATCCCAGCCCTCACCGGGGCTTGAACCAGGGACCTCCAGCACTTGAGGCGGACACCATACCTCGAGACCACTCAGGCCCTCTTCCCCCCCCCCCCCCCAAAGAGAAGTATATGATCAGAAGAAGCCAAGAGAAGAATATCATCAGAGGAAGCTACAAGGAGCATATCAACAGAAGAAGCTAACAGAAGTATATCATCAGAAGAAGCTCAGAGAAGTGTGTTATATTTGCTTTGGTTTGTGCAAGATCACTTTCACTGCACAAGGATACCACCAGGAAGTGTGCCAGTCGCCTCTATATAATTATATATCATCATATCATATGATATCATATTATCATGTAGCAGGTCCTTTGCAGAATGTCACTCTCTTCATGGCACTCCAAACCATTTCTTAATCTCTGGCCAGGCTTCCTGCCTCATGCACCCTCATACCCAAGGTGTCTGCAATGTCCTGTGTCAATCTATGTCTTAATCTCTGGCCAGGCTTCCTGCCTCATGCACCCTCATACCCAAGGTGTCTGCAATGTCCTGTGTCAATCTATGTCTTAATCTCTGGCCAGTCTTCCTGCCTCATGCACCCTCATACCCAAGGTGTCTGCAATGTCCTGTGTCAATCTGTGTCTTAATCTCTGGCCAGTCTTCCTGCCTCACGCACCCTCATACCCAAGGTGTCTGCAATGTCCTGTGTCAATCTATGTCTTAATCTCTGGCCAGTCTTCCTGCCTCCTGCACCCTCATACCCAAGGTGTCTGCAATGTCCTGTGTCAATCTATGTCTTAATCTCTGGCCAGTCTTCCTGTCTCATGCACCCTCATACCCAAGGTGTCTGCAATGTCCTGTGTTAATCTATGTCTTAATCTCTGGCCAGTCTTCCTGTCTCCTGCACCCTCATACCCAAGGTGTCTGCAATGTCCTGTGTCAGTCTATGTCTTAATATCAGGCCAGTCTTCCTGCCTCATGCACCCTAATACCCAAGTTGTCTGCAATGTCCTGTGTCAATCTATGTCTTAATCTCTGGCCAGTCTTCCTGCCTCATGCACCCTCATACCCAAGGTGTCTGCAATGTCCTGTGTCAATCTATGTCTTAATTTCTGGCCAGTCTTCCTGCCTCATGCACCCTCATACCCAAGGTGTCTGCAATGTCCTGTGTCAATCTATGTCTTAATCTCTGGCCAGTCTTCCTGCCTCCTGCACCCTCATACCCAAGGTGTCTGTAATGTCCTGTGTCAATCTATGTCTTAATCTCTGGCCAGTCTTCCTGCCTCATGCACCCTCATACCCAAGGTGTCTGCAATGTCCTGTGTCAATCTATGTCTTAATCTCTGGCCAGTTTTCCTGCCTCCTGCACCCTCATACCCAAGGTGTCTGCAATGTCCTGTGTCAATCTATGTCTTAATCTCTGGCCAGTCTTCCTGCCTCATGCACCCTCATACCCAAGGTGTCTGCAATGTCCTGTGTCAATCTATGTCTTAATCTCTGGCCAGTCTTCCTGCCTCATGCACCCTCATACCCAAGGTGTCTGCAATGTCCTGTGTCAATCTATGTCTTAATCTCTGGCCAGTCTTCCTGCCTCATGCACCCTCATACCCAAGGTGTCTGCAATGTCCTGTGTCAATCTATGTCTTAATCTCTGGCCAGTCTTCCTGCCTCATGCACCCTCATACCCAAGGTGTCTGCAATGTCCTGTGTCAATATATGTCTTAATCTCTGGCCAGTCTTCCTGCCTCCTGCACCCTCATACCCAAGGTGTCTGCAATGTCCTGTGTCAATCTATGTCTTAATCTCTGGCCAGTCTTCCTGCCTCATGCACCCTCATACCCAAGGTGTCTGCAATGTCCTGTGTCAATCTATGTCTTAATCTCTGGCCAGTTTTCCTGCCTCATGCACCCTCATACCCAAGGTGTCTGCAATGTCCTGTGTCAATCTGTGTCTTAATCTCTGGCCAGTCTTCCTGCCTCACGCACCCTCATACCCAAGGTGTCTGCAATGTCCTGTGTCAATCTATGTCTTAATCTCTGGCCAGTCTTCCTGCCTCCTGCACCCTCATACCCAAGGTGTCTGCAATGTCCTGTGTCAATCTATGTCTTAATCTCTGGCCAGTCTTCCTGTCTCATGCACCCTCATACCCAAGGTGTCTGCAATGTCCTGTGTTAATCTATGTCTTAATCTCTGGCCAGTCTTCCTGTCTCCTGCACCCTCATACCCAAGGTGTCTGCAATGTCCTGTGTCAGTCTATGTCTTAATATCAGGCCAGTCTTCCTGCCTCATGCACCCTAATACCCAAGTTGTCTGCAATGTCCTGTGTCAATCTATGTCTTAATCTCTGGCCAGTCTTCCTGCCTCATGCACCCTCATACCCAAGGTGTCTGCAATGTCCTGTGTCAATCTATGTCTTAATTTCTGGCCAGTCTTCCTGCCTCATGCACCCTCATACCCAAGGTGTCTGCAATGTCCTGTGTCAATCTATGTCTTAATCTCTGGCCAGTCTTCCTGCCTCCTGCACCCTCATACCCAAGGTGTCTGTAATGTCCTGTGTCAATCTATGTCTTAATCTCTGGCCAGTCTTCCTGCCTCATGCACCCTCATACCCAAGGTGTCTGCAATGTCCTGTGTCAATCTATGTCTTAATCTCTGGCCAGTTTTCCTGCCTCCTGCACCCTCATACCCAAGGTGTCTGCAATGTCCTGTGTCAATCTATGTCTTAATCTCTGGCCAGTCTTCCTGCCTCATGCACCCTCATACCCAAGGTGTCTGCAATGTCCTGTGTCAATCTATGTCTTAATCTCTGGCCAGTCTTCCTGCCTCATGCACCCTCATACCCAAGGTGTCTGCAATGTCCTGTGTCAATCTATGTCTTAATCTCTGGCCAGTCTTCCTGCCTCATGCACCCTCATACCCAAGGTGTCTGCAATGTCCTGTGTCAATCTATGTCTTAATCTCTGGCCAGTCTTCCTGCCTCATGCACCCTCATACCCAAGGTGTCTGCAATGTCCTGTGTCAATATATGTCTTAATCTCTGGCCAGTCTTCCTGCCTCCTGCACCCTCATACCCAAGGTGTCTGCAATGTCCTGTGTCAATCTATGTCTTAATCTCTGGCCAGTCTTCCTGCCTCATGCACCCTCATACCCAAGGTGTCTGCAATGTCCTGTGTCAATCTATGTCTTAATCTCTGGCCAGTCTTCCTGCCTCCTGCACCCTCATACCCAAGGTGTCTGCTATGTCCTGTGTCAATCTATGTCATAATCTCTGGCCAGTCTTCCTGCCTCATGCACCCTCATACCCAAGGTGTCTGCTATGTCCTGTGTCAATATATGCACCAATTGACCCCTGACTATTCTTCCAGGAACCATGCTCTCAATCACTGTTTTTTCCAAGCCATTGTGACGTTTAACAGGGCTAAAATATTTCAGTGTTCAAGACATGATGCTGTTTATGAGCCAATGTCCTGTGATGATCAAATTGTGTAAAATGTATCTTTCTTCTTTTTGGTCGACTGTACTTTAAGAATTTATCTGTAACATTTACGTTTAAAAGCTACGATTTTCATCTCCAGTGATTGTGAAATGGCCCAGAATCACATCTGTAGATTCCCACAGATCACACTAGGAACATGTCAACATGGTGTACAAATTCTCTAGCATTGGAAAGAATCTCAATGTGTGTATACCAGAATCACACAGGGTTTACTCTTTTTATGTGTCGATTTTCAATGTTTTGTATAGTTTGCCAGGGCAGCTGTCTACTTGGCCACACATTTCAGTATCCAACTGATTTGAGATTATTACCGTGAGCAGCATGCACATGGATCCTCATTAATTGTCATCTTTATCCAAGACGGCTAGGCACTGATACTCTCCCAGGATTAGGGGAGAGTATAACCTCAGCATCAGGTGAGAGTATAACCTCAGCTTGAGGGGAGAGTATAACCTCAGCTTGAGGGGAGAGTATAACCTCAGCTTGAGGGGAGAGTATAACCTCAGCTTGAGGGGAGAGTATAACCTCAGCTTGAGGGGAGAGTATAACCTCAGCATCAGGGGAGTGTATAACCTCAGCTTGAGGGGAGAGTATAACCTCAGCTTGAGGGGAGAGTATAACCTCAGCTTGAGGGGAGAGTATAACCTCAGCATCAGGGGAGTGTATAACCTCAGCTTGAGGGGAGAGTATAACCTCAGCTTGAGGGGAGAGTATAACCTCAGCATCAGGGGAGTGTATAACCTCAGCTTGAGGGGAGAGTATAACCTCAGCTTGAGGGGAGAGTATAACCTCAGCATCAGGGGAGTGTATAACCTCAGCTTGAGGGGAGAGTATAACCTCAGCTTGAGGGGAGAGTATAACCTCAGCATCAGGGGAGTGTATAACCTCAGCATCAGGGGAGTGTATAACCTCAGCATCAGGTGAGAGTATAATATCAGCATCAGAGGAGTGTATAACCTCAGCATCAGGGGAGTGTATAACCTCAGCATCAGGTGAGAGTATAATATCAGCATCAGGGGAGTGTATAACCTCAGCATCAGGGGAGTGTATAACCTCAGCATCAGGGGAGTGTATAACCTCAGCTTGAGGGGAGAGTATAACCTCAGCATCAGGGGAGAGTATAACCTCAGCTTGAGGGGAGAGTATAACCTCAGCATCAGGAGAGAGTATAATATCAGCATCAGGGGAGTGTATAACCTCAGCATCAGGTGAGAGTATAATATCAGCATCAGGGGAGTGTATAACCTCAGCATCAGGTGAGAGTATAATATCAGCATCAGAGGAGTGTATAACCTCAGCATCAGGTGAGAGTATAATATCAGCATCAGGGGAGTGTATAACCTCAGCATCAGGAGAGAGTATAATATCAGCATCAGAGGAGTGTATAACCTCAGCATCAGGAGAGAGTATAACCTCAGCATCAGGTGAGAGTATAATATCAGCATCAGAGGAGTGTATAACCTCAGCATCAGGAGAGAGTATAACCTCAGCATCAGGGGAGAGTATAACCTCAGCATCAGGGGAGTGTATAACCTCAGCATCAGGTGAGAGTATAATATCAGCATCAGAGGAGTGTATAACCTCAGCATCAGGGGAGTGTATAACCTCAGCATCAGGTGAGAGTATAATATCAGCATCAGGGGAGTGTATAACCTCAGCATCAGGTGAGAGTATAATATCAGCATCAGAGGAGTGTATAACCTCAGCATCAGGAGAGAGTATAACCTCAGCATCAGGGGAGAGTATAACCTCAGCATCAGGGGAGAGTATAAACTCAGGTCCTCATTTTTTAAAAATCCAGAGCTGACAACTGGTGATTCATAGTCCATAGTCCACTTGAGTCAGAGAGGCACATTAGGATGTAACCAGACATTGCCCATGTGTTGCTGGGGCTCATAAGGAAAGCAACAAATATCAACACTGTAACATACCAGTCATGTTGTAAGCGGCGACCAAGGAGGATTGGTGTGAGACTGGCCACCTCATCCCCTACAATACCAGTTGCAAAATCCCACCAATCATGAACAAGTCTACAAAGAGCTGGGCGTGAGTTGTTTGAGGGCCTATGCTTCATCGGGACATGAAAGGCAGCAGAAGAAGCACCAGGTCATGATTCAGCACAGCACAAAGGCTGGCTGCCTTGAGTGCCAAAAGTACAGAGGGAAACCAGAACTATCACGTAGTAAGTGTCCAAAATGTTTTTTATATAAACACTAACTTAAATTGTATCTTCTGCTTTTTCTTTCCGCTAGTTGTCCTTGATAACTACACCAAGATACTTGAGCAGAAGCACAAGAATGATCTGCTCAAAAAGGTGTATGCTGGCGTCAACAATAAATCTGTGGATGACCCGGACATGCAGGCATTCTTTAAATTTAAATTTTGGATATAATACTGTTATGTAGATATTCTGTAATGTACTTCACATCTCTCTGTACAGCAGCTACAAACAGAAACAATTGTGCTGTACCGTACAATTTGCATGTGTGTTTGGAAATATGGACATTTCAAATATTTTTTTTTTGCACTCGCTCACTTTGAACTCAAGTGTAGTCCATACACACTATTTATAGTAGTGATGGACTGAATTTTGCGTGTGGATCAGCTTTCATAATTAACAGTGTCCCTCGCCATCAAGTGAACCAACTCCGACTTCAGAGGTACTGTAATTTATGTCCACAAGTCAAGGACGGTCAGTCTCCCTGGCGAAGGGATTATTGACTTTCTCCGTAATCCCGTATATCCACAATGTAGGGATATTGTAGCGGATCGCATTGCGTTGCTTACATATATGGGTATGTGAGCCGGTCACTCAGAAAGCAATGGCAAACTACTGAGCGTAATCTTGCCATGAAATCAACAACAGCGTTAAAAAGCTGGTGTTGACAGCGATGTCCTGTAAATAGGATATGTGAAAAAAAGTCAAGGATGACAAGTCAACATTTTAGTCCAGCTGTCCGATGTAGGGGTTGAACCGCTTACCTCGACATCAGCACAATGGATGTTTAAGAACACGTATTCTTACCCATTCGACCATGCTGACCTGCTTTCAAATATTTGCAAATATTTGACTTCCTAAATGTCTGTAGTTTTAATAAACATAGCATAGAAGTAAGGTTATGAAAAAAACAATAAAAGTCACTTTCCCTCACCTGGAAGTGTTTTGTACGGTGCTAACCCCATAGTTTTACAGAACAATGGGCACTTGGAGGGTAATTTGTCATTTTCTTGCCACCGGCTTTTACTTCCTCAAACATTTTATATGCCCATTTTAGGCTGGGTCAGCCTGAGAGCTCAGGTTAATTTTGTTTTTAAATCCTTACCTGGAGGTGGGTTCAAACACAAGGCCTCCAGGCTGGCAGGTAAATCTGCTAGCCACTGCACCTCTATGGCTCCCACTTGTGAGGTTAATAATGACTTATTAATATGCCTGTGTCTATTATAAATGTGAAGGCAGTCTCACAGCAGATACTGCCATAGGTGTCTGAAAGTGTTAGGCATTTGCATATTCTAGGGTACAACATATGAGGTGGGGTGGTCAGTTCCCTTCCTCATTACATTTTGTGTGTTGTAATAAGTATTGATTTTATTTCATAAATTGTTTGTTTATATTGCCCTGAAGCAGTTTGCTGCTATGGGTCAGTGATGTGATAGCACCATCACATTTTGCAGGCCTGAATGCACAGAGGCAGACTGGGCCAATCTTACCCTCATTTCTGCAGGCATGAACCCAGGGGTCAAACTCATGTCTGACCATGTTCATGACATTATCAACACAGTTTGCTAGCAATTTTGCTAACCCGCCCACTTTATTTCATAAGATATTTATGTCTATTATTGAACTTATATATCATTTGTAATATGCCATGGAAGGTATATGAGATAACATTATAACAAACATGCAATATTTGAAGTCAAGGTAATTACCTAATAAGGTTGCCTAAAATTATTGTGAACTGTTATTTGCTATAAATCAAACAAGAGACTAGTAATAAAGTCAACAATGTGGGGCACTGCTGCAAGCAGTCATCTTGATGTGCCTTTGATAAAGTCAACAATGTTGGAAACTACAGCAAGCTATCATCTTGATGTGTTTTTGATAAAGTAAACAATGTGGGAAACCATCTTGATGTGCCTTTGATAAATTTTTAATGATCTGCCTATAATAATTTGTTAGTTTTAACATGCAATCCAAGTTATTCTTTCTCATTGCCTTTAGTTCCCCCCCCCCCTTCCCCCTTTCTCAATTTTCAATAGAATATATATGAAGTGTATCTCTTACACTAGGGGTAAAACTACTGTAAAGCACCAACCTAATGTTCCAAGAACTGGTTTAAGGACAGTTACAAAACTGAATTTATAAAGAAGTGACAAGATCTTACCTGTATTTGGACTGAACAACCTGACATGACATTGACTTCCATCCGTCACAGTGTTCCTGTCTTTATTTTCTGTTTACATAACTAATAAACTAACCATGTTTTTGGCTGGCAACCCAATCATGGAAAACACAATAACACCAGTATTTTGACAAGACAACATTACAAACAAGCTGTAGTGCCAACCCAACCTCAAAGGCACTAAATAAATTTAAAATAAAAATGCACTGCAGTAGATGACTAATGAGAAATATGTACATTGATTCTGTATCGAGCAAATCATCAGTTGATCAGTTTCATCAGATTTCTACCAACAAATTCTATAGTGATGTCAACAAGCTTAATTGATTAAGTGTCATGGGATGATAAATCGTCTTATTTAAACCTCCCGTAACTGTCATGGCTTATAAATCGAAATATAAAATATAGTTAAAATATCAACACCGCAGTATTCTCTTTACGACCCCCTTTTAATTTGATATATAATACAACATGCCTGCTACCATATTAACTACTTTTAAGTCATAACTGTGACACATCCATACTTCCCATTTTCCGCCATCCATTTTGGTTTGGGCCAAACTTACTTTTTTGTTTGGCACTGAGTATGTTAAGCTGACTACAGCCCTACTTGGATATATTATGTTGATGTCTGAGGGTGTACGAAGATGTCCATATTTGAGCCTTACCCAATACAATTCAATCTTTTAGGGAAGGTGTTCAGACTCTGTTAACTGTCTTTCTACTGACATTTTATAGTTGAGGCCATTTGTGGTGTTTCCTTTCAACTTTTGCTTTTAGAATATTGCTACTGGTTTCACTTCCTGTGGTATCTGCATTTTGTTGATTTGATGGTATCTTCTTTGTTGCCCTCTTGACATGTCTGGTCAGCTTTGCATGTTTTAATGGGTCGATGTTATCAGAGGCTAGTTCCCTCTTCTTTGTCTTTATTCCAAGAAGGATTCACCGGTATTTTAACTCCACCTGCTTCTCCTGTGTCTTGGTCGGTGATTGCACATTTGGTGTATAGTTTCTCTTTTGTATCTTGCATCTTCTACTCTTTTTCTTGGTGGTGAGTAGTCTGCTCTTCTGTTTACCTTTGCTTCTTGAACGTCGTCATTTTCATTTTATGTTTCTTTCTCCCCTTCTGATATTGTGGTTTTTGTCTGGGTCCTCTTGCTTTGTGCATCGTCTGTTTGATTCTTGCTCTTTTTTTTTTTTTTTAGTAATTCAGTTTGTGCTTTTTCTTCTCCAGTGTTGCTTCTGTCTCCGTCTTGATCTCAGCTATCTGTGCCACATTGTGCTTCAAGTTTTCTTAACCTCTTCTCTTTTCACCATTTATATGAGGCGTGATCATTTGAAACCCGCCCGTTGCTGCTCCACGCAGGTCAGTGTGCGTAGAACATTTGATTTGATTCTACCATTACCCCTACCCCGTTTAACCTCAAAGAGAAGTTATATTACGATCCACCACCGGCTCAGATTAACAGACATGTGACTGGGTCAGCCACAAAAGCAGCTGCCCACAGTTTTACCCTCACAAACTTATATTTGCAGGCAATTTTTGTCCATAGGGGTAATGGTAGCCTTATAATCAGAACAGACCAATGAACAAGTGAGCGCGTGTTCATTCTCTTCACATGCATAGTTTCTGCTGCACATCGTTGACAACAACGTCAGTGTGATATTCAAAGAGGATCAGCGAGCTGTGATTCAGTTATTAACATCCAATAATAGCAGAATGCAGGCAGTGAGAAATGTGTGTTGAAAAGAACATTGAAGGACTTCGCAGATGTTTCATAAAGGATGTGAGTTAACAAAAGATCTCTCCCAGCTGTATCAGTCGCATATTCATTGTTAGGCCAGAAGAAGCCATCGTCAAGACTATGGTGATGCAATAGTACGGGTAGACAGCCGCTGGAGCTTACGTTCACTATCGAAGGAATTTGATGTGTCTTTTGAACGGTGGTTCACAAGAAAAAAACTTCTGCCACCTACAGCCTAGATCTGCCGCCATGTTCTATTTGTTCAGACCCTTTAAAAAGCTGTAAAGGGTTGATTCCAACTCGATACAGAAGTCATGACTGTGGTGATCAAATGATTCAATGAGCAAACACAACCCTTTTTCATTCACAGTATTCACTGTCTTCCCTAAGCAGTGGGATACTGATCTTAATGCCTATGGCAACTTCTTCCGATTCACACTTGCTTCCTAACAGTTGCTATGTTTAATTCTGCCAAATCTGCTGATATACCTTTCTATAGTTTGTAATAAAGCTACTGGGTGTTTCAATTAATCACACCTCATAATATCATTTGTACAATTTGGTTCTACTTTCCTCTGTGATATTCACTTACTAATGTATTCCATTTTGCATGTCTTGTACATATTATTTCTTTAACTCTTTAACCACACTTTCCATAAACATGCATGTTATGTTAGCGTAATGGAATCCTGCTGATAGAGGCAATGAACGTAGTTTCACACTCCTGCATATGGGTTCATAATTAGTCACAGACGATCTGGAAGCAGACTGCCTTGCGTTGATCTTCACAACGGCATGAGCGGAGTTCAGCATGATTAAATGCATTAGAGCACTCCTTCTTAAACATCCGATGTGCTGATACAGAGGTAGCAGGTTCAACCCCTACACCAGCCACTTGGACTAAAATGTTGTCTTCTCATCCTTGACTTAGGGACGTAAAATATAAGTACCTCAGAGGTCGGATTGGGTTCACCTGATGGCGAGGAACACTGGCAATAGGGAAAGCAAATGCAACTAAACGACTAATGCACACGCAAAAATCAGCCCAGTGCACTAGAAGTAGTAGCACGTATATGGACTATGTATGAGTTCAAAGCGAGCATGCGCAACAACAACAAAACCATGGATGAGCTTTAATCATTAAGAAAGCACTGGCAAACTACTGAACGTACAAATGCCCAGAAAATCACCAACAGACAAAAAATGCTGGATTTGACTGTGACATCCTGTAATGTACATGCAACTAACTTTTAGCAGATTCCAAGATCCCCTTGGTCATATTTTTTTTAAATGTCATTCTAATGAATTAACTATTGGGTGATTTTATACATTTTCACTTTATGATGTTTTATTTGTGTGTGTGATTGTGTGTTATACTGCCTGTGTTATTACTTCAGTATTATTACCTTTCACATTTTCTTTAAGTAATACTAATTACAATATAATACATTTAAGATGTAGTGAAAACATGGGTTGCACTGGTGCTTATTCACTTTATAACAACTAAGAAAAAAAATGTATTGAGTGATGAACAACACAATATAGTCTTAATAGATCAGGAGACAGCCTTTGACAAAACTGACAAACATAAACTGTAGTTTGTTTTAGAAAAATATATGGCAAAAGGCATTCAAAAGACAACATCAGAGCTCTATACAGAACATACAGAACAAGTGTAGTGAGAACTAATGAAATAACCACTGGAGTAGGACAGTGATGTGTATTATCACCATTACTATTCATCATCTACATTGACAAAATAACGAAGGAAATTTAGAATTGGAAACAGAAAGTGAGAGAAACTAAGAAGGCATAACCACACCATAATGAATTATGTTTTGCAGATGAATGCAAATCTGAGACAAATTATAAAACCACATAGCACTTATTAAGACGTGATAAATACATTATGAATATCAGAATATCTAAGATCACTAGGTGGGCTAGTCCATTTAATTTTCACACATTTATTAACAACCCAAAGATAAGACTCCAGAATTCAAACACCTAGGGAGTATTTTTACTGAAGATGGGTGACTTGCCAAAGTCCAACACAGAAAATTATCAGCTCTCACCACCACTCGAGCATCTGAATATTAACAAGGAAATCAAAAGACAACTGATCAACAGCATATTCATAACCACTCAGTTACCAACATAAGACCTGGTCATTAACCAAGGTGCAAAAGAGAAAGATTACAACATGCCAGATGAGAAGCATGAGAACAGATAAAGAAAAGATTACATCAGAGAAAAAGGTAGGAACAACATCATTTGTTGATTACATAGAAAGACGGTGAATAAGGTAGTTTGGTCATCTAAGGAGAAAGAAGCCTGCAAAGCCACAACTGTGTGTCCATAACTGTAGAAGAATGGGTTACATAGCATAAGGAAGACCAAGGAGAAGATGGATCAACGACATTAACACCTTGCAATCACACAAGCTCACTCACATTAGCCAGCACAACACACTTGGCCTAGGACATAACCTACAGCTCCCTACAACTTCTTGCTGCACTGTCTGAACCAGCACAGGAAATAAAACAGTTCTTCTTCCTGTTCAACAATCAATAAACAAGACTAGTTTGTCTTTTTTTCTGTGCATGTTTAATCTGATCTTTTCTTTGTTTAGACCAGTGTTTCCCAACGTGGGGCCCACGCCCCACAGGGGGGGGGGGGGCAATTCGACTGTTAAGGGGGGCAATTCGAAAATGGAAGAAATCGACTGAATATAACAAAACGGGGAGACTTGAGACTGAAGTTAACTAAATTGGAACCTGACATAAGATCTCTTTGCAGCAAGCATCAAGCGCAAGGATCTCACTAAATTTAAATAATAAATAATTACTAATAATTAAAATAATATAGAAAAATCTTTCATTAAAATTATTTTGTACTTGAATTTCAGTTCTCCATTATATGTTTTGAAAATTTACTTACTGTGTTTGCTCAATAATTACCTAGTGATTTCTTCCTAAAACCTATCATTCAAGTTTCTTTAGTGAACATTTCAATTTTTGAATATTAAAAATAATGTATATGTTGAGGGAGGGGGGGGGGGGGGCAATATGAATTTTAGAAAGGCTTAAGTGGGGCATGGCACAAAAAAGGTTGGGAAACACTGGTTTAGACACTAATATTTGTTTTATCCCTGAAGTAGCGTTTACATAAAAACAGTGGTTAGGTTACATCTGAAAGCATAAAGAATATGAAGATATTTTCTTTGTGAGATACAGCAGGCATTGTGTAGCTTCATTGTGTTTCTTCAAGATCTGTTACACTGTGTAATTCATGTATAACTAAAATATTTCAGTACATATGTATGGAGCATCTAATGAATATGTGATGTGTTGTTTGGTTAGAATTAGGCAAATACATGAAAAGTACCCAGTTATAATGATTGTCCGAGTAGTGATTGTTCAGTGCATGACTGTTGTGTTCTGGAGAATGAGTGAAACCAAACATAGCTGTGAACAAGCAGCACTGACAAAAGACAAGAGGCAAGAATGAAACAGCAGAAACAGAACTCATTCAATGATTTTATTGTCTTCCTGTATTCTCATCTATGCACATATTTACATGGAGTTGTGTTATTATCTTGGTTATTACTGATAAAGATACACATGAACAAAAACAAAAGTATGAATTAAATTTATATTCATACAATGTTGTCAGTTACTTTTGTTCCATTTTTTTTAAAGATATGTTGAGTGAATTTGTTTTGTGTGAAATAAATCATTGTTGGAAAATGCACTTTAGTTACGTTCACAGACTATTAGTCATGTATACAATTACAACTCTCTTGTAGCGGATACAGTTCTTCTTCTTCTTCTTCTACTTCTTCTTCTTCTTCTTCTTCTTCTTCTTCTTCTGCGTTCATCCGGATTTTTTTTCCGGACGTGACTGCGTTGTGCCTGTTTACAGAAGAGCTGCGTTCATGCGCCGTTAGGCCGACACATTCGACTTCTGTGGGCATTTGTTGACCGGGTTAACCTTCCCGGGGGTTTCTTAGGACGTTTGAATCTCACTGTTGTGGTTTTATCCCCCATCCTAGCTGGCCCATATAGAACAGCCAAAGACATCCTGGTCAGCCCTCAAGGGAAGGCAGGGGCAGACCATGGGCATTCCCCGCCATCCAAGGAGGCTTCCATACTTGCAGAGCCGACACATAGCGCTCTGGTACTGGGCTCACCCAAGGAATCGTCACGTCCTGCACATGGCTGCTTAGCCTCACTTCCGTATATTGGGCCTTCCGTTCACTATAGGCTGTTCTTCCGGAAACCAGAAGAATGCAGTCTGCAGATGACATCCACACAGTGAGCTTTCGATTCAGACTTTCCACGTAATGGATTTGCTATCCAAGCAATATTTCATTTTGTGCCACTAGGACACTTTTTCCACCTTTTATGAAGCCCACACAGTGAGCTTTCGATTCGGACTTTCCACATAATGGATTTGCTATTCAAGCAATATTCCATTTCGTGCCACTAGGACACTTTTTCCACCTTTTATGAAGCCCGCACAGTGAGCTTTTGATTCGGACTTTCCATGTAATGGATTTGCTATCCAAGCAATATTCCATTTCATGCCTCTTGGACGCTTTTGTAACCGACATACCTGTGGTATGAAGTGTGACAGTCTAAATACATCTTCATGCACCTTTAGATGTCAACCTGAATGTAATTAAAATAAGCTGTAGTCAACTTGAGCTTGCTGATAGTGATATCTCCATAGAGCTTGTCCTCAAATGAAGCAGGCGTGGGCCAAAATACAGTTCTTATTGCATCTATTTTCGATCTCCTCTTCTGATTTGCTGTTTGATGATATTATGCTTCATAGGTACTTGAAACTCTTTACTTGTTTCAAGGAATGTTCATTTGGGTGAATCGTTGTTGTTTTATCTTCTTTAGCTATAGTCAATACCTTTGTTTTACGTGTGCTAATGTTCATGTTATACTCCCTACACACTTCGTTTTGACTATTCATGTGGTCTTGTAATTCAGCTTCTGATGTTGCTATTAATGTTTGGTCGTCCGCAAACAGGATTTCTCTAATGGTTAGATTTGCAGATGATTCTTCTTCTGTGTTCTATATAATTTCCATTTGGTTGTCAGAGACCACTGATACTTCGGTGCAAGATATTGTATTTCGTGTAAGTATTAGAATTCCTCCTTTGTGTCCTTCGCGGTCGAAACGTGTGGCCTGATATCCCCTGACTGAGAATCTGCGATTGGCGTTGAAATGTGTCTCTTCAATGCATGCCACACCTATTCTATCTTTATGAAGATGCTTTGTTGGGGAGACTTTCTTGTTAGAAGCTCCTTCAGCATTCCACTGTAGTACGTTGAGTGTTTGGCCAATAGCTCTTAACCAACTCCTCTGTGCCTTGACTCCACAGCACAGGGGAAGGTGACCACCTGTAGTATGAGGTGAACCCCCTCGAGGCAGGGGGCCCTACACTATCACCGCCTGATGGAACTTCACGGGATTAGCACCATACTGAGTAATTTTAATTTGTGACATCATGTATTAAGTTACGTTGCAGTGCTTTGTCAAGCCTGTGGCTCAGTATATCTGATTTCGACAAGCATTTTTCGGGGTGTTTTCCCTAGCCTTTGTCACCAGTCTACCTACAAGGCAGCAGGTTTGTGTGTCTCTTGGTCTGTTTCCTCTCCCTTGACCTGGGTGACCCTACCAGTAGCTGTGCTACCGTCGGCATAGCTCTTGGGATCATTGGAACACTGAAGCCCCTCTACCTCGTCACGGTGGACACACAGCAGAGGGGTCACATACAGTTCTACGCTTGTCTGCCAGCCCTGTGGTAATTTATACAATTACAACTTTCTTGTAGCACATACAGTTCTATCTACTCTTGCCTGCCGGCCCTGTGATCATTTATGCAATTACAACTCTCTTGTAGCACATACACTTCTACGCTTGCCTGCCAGCCGAGTGGTAATTTATACTTCTTCTTCTTCTTCTGCGTTCATCCGGATTTTTTTTTTTCGGATGTGACTGTGTTGTGCCTGTTTACAGCAGAGCTGCGTTCTTGCGCCGTAAGGCCGACACATCCGACTTCTGTGGGCATTTGTTGACCGGGTTAACCTTCCCGGGGGTTTCTTAGGAAGTTTGAATCTCACTGCTGTGGTGTTATCCCCCATCCTAGCTGGCCCGTATAGAACAGCCAAAGACATCCTGGTCAACCCTCAAGGGAAGGCAGTGGCAGACCATGGGCAGTCCCCGCCATCCAAGGAGGCTTCCATACTTGCAGAGCCATCACACAGCGCTCTGGTACTGGGCTCACCCAAGGAATCGTCACGTCCTGCACATGGCTGCTTAACCTCACTTCCGTATATTGGGCCTTCCGTTCACCATAGGCTGTTCCTCCGGAAACCAGAAGAATGCAGTCTGCAGATGACATCCACACAGTGAGCTTTCGATTCAGACTTTCCACATAATGGATTTGCTATCCAAGCAATATTCCATTTCGTGCCACTAGGACACTTTTTCCACCTTTTATGAAGCCCACACAGTGAGCTTTCGATTCGGACTTTCCACGTAATGGATGTGCTATCCAAGCAATATTCCATTTCATGCCTCTGGGACGCTTTTGTAACCGACATATCTGTGGTATGAAGTGTGGCAGTCTAAATACATCTTCATGCACCTTTAGATGTCAACCTGAATGTAGTTAAAGTAAGCTGCAGTCAACTTGAGCTTGTTGATATCTCCATAGAGCTTGTCCTCCAACGAAGCAGGCGTGGGCCAAAATATCTTTCTCTGTTCTGCATATATTTGGCACTCCTGCAGCAAATGTTTAGCTGTCATTTTACCAGTTCCACAATTACATTCATCGGTATCTCCTATCTTTAGTTTATTGAACAAGTGGTGTTTCAGCCTGTTATGTCCTGTGCGGAGTCTGAAGATTGCTACTTGTTCTCTTCGGTCGAGTTTGTAATATGCATCATCCTTCTGGTGGCCTGGATGCTCTGATTCCCATTTGGTTCTATAAGTGCTTTTTATAAACCTTTTTGCCTCATTATAGGTTATGTCTATGTCAGGCTGTGGTAATCGTCCACCCTCTTTTGCTAGTCTGTCAGCCTCTTCATTTCCAGGTATACTGCTGTGTGATGGGATCCACTGTATTACAACTTTTTTGGATTTCTGGCATATACCATGGAGTGCTGCTCTTAGGTCAGCTAGTTCTGTGCTGTTTTTGCTCTTCAGTATTGAGACAGATGACTTTGCATCTGTGAAGATAGCTATTTGCTTCTCTTTATTTTCCTCCATCAAGAGCATTTCTGCTGCAGTTTTCAAAGCCTCTACCTCCGCTTTGAAGTTACTTGAAAATCTTCCAGTTGCCACTGACTGTGTTTTAAGCACTTCATTTTTTAAATTAAGGAGAATTCCTCCTCCTCCATTTTTAATTGAATCTTTGGCTGATCCATCTGTATATGCATGGGTCCAATTGCTGCTTGGGTAATGTTCTTTTATGTAGTTGAGGGTTATTTTTCTTCTTTCGGTTTCATTCCGAGTGTTCTTTTTCTCAATACCAGGAATGTTTTCTATCATCTCAGGCAGTTGCTGCTGTCTCCAAGCTGGGAAGTTGTGTGCATTGTAAATGGGCTTGACTGTTGATATGTTAAGTATGGAATCTGCCCTAATGTTTCGTTTTGCAGTTTCTACAATGTTGCTACGCTTCAGTCTTCCTTTTCCAAAACCATTAAACCTGTTATACATAGGGTGGTCTGTCAATCTTCTAAATTTTTCTGCTTGTTGCTGGGCTCTGCTATCTCTTCTGTCCTGCATTGGTTGTAAACAAGTGATCTTTTCTAGTTCATTAATAGGCGTTGTCTTCAGGCTTCCAGTTATGATTCGCATTCCTTGGTTTTGGACTCTACTTATTTTGTTAAAGTTTGACTTAGCTGCTGTTGCCCAAGCTGCAATGCCATATTCCAGTACTGACCTAACCCGTCCAGTATATAACTTCTTGAGAACTTTCTCATCTGCTCCCCACGTTGTACCAGCAAGCTTTTTCATGATTGCCATTCTCTGCCTTACTCTTGTTCGATTTTTCTCAACCTGTGTCTTCCATGTCAGGCGACGATCAAAGGTGACTCCTAGATAGTTTGGATTTTCTTCATGGCGCAATATTTTTCCATTCAATATCAGCTTAGGTTGCTGAGTTTTATTTGAGAGGGAGAACACTGTGCATGTTGTTTTCTCCTCACTTATCTTCACTAGCCATGATTTTGACCAGTCCTCTAGCGCTAATAAGGCTTGCTGTATTCTGCTGTTAGCTGTACTAATATATTCTTTAGATGTCCATATGGCTAGGTCATCTGCAAAGGAGGATGTGTGTACTCTGGCTGGACAATTTTCTGTGATGTCATTTATATATGCTAGGAATAATGTTGGTGAAAGAACTCATCCTTGGGGGACACCTTGCTCCAACAGCATCATTTTGCTTGTTTGTCCTTGTACTTTTGTCCTGGCAGTTCTGTTCTCAAGGTAGTGGCTGATCCATTTATACATTTTTCCACAAACATGCATTTTTTGCAGTTTTACTTTCAGTCCTTCCTTCCATACTTTATCAAATGCTTTTTCTAAATCTACCCAGACCGCTAGTGTGTGCTTTTTCTCTTGGAAGGCATCCTCTATTTCCTGAGCTATATAGGTTATTTGATCTTCAGTGGATCTGTACTTTCTGAATCCTGCTTGGTGTGGTGTTAAGAGTTTGTTTTTTTCCAGGTGCCATGTTAGCCTGCCATTGATAATGAATTCCATTAATTTTCCTACACAGCTAAGTAGACTGATAGGTCGATAGCCATTTGGTTCTTTCAGGTCTTTTCCTTTCTTTGGGACTGGTATTAGTATAGCTTCCTTCCATGCCTGTGGGACTATTCCTCTCTTCCAGCTGTTATTTAGGACTGCTAGTAGTTTCTTGTTTGCCTTGGTGCCTAGTCCTATTAGCATTTCATTTGTGATTCCATCCTTTCCTGGTGATTTCTTCCTTTTTATGGTATTCATTGCCTGTTCCATTTCTTCCATTGTTAGATTTGCCATCATATATTCTGCTGCTGTCTCTGTATTTCTATGATGTATCTGTTTGTCTTTGATTGCTTTCTTCTGTTCGGTTGTAATATCAATGTGGTTTGCATTTGCATAGTGTTCCATTAGTGCATTTGCAGCATTTTTTCCTGTAAGCAAGGCATTTCCTTGTTTAATTGTTATTTGTTTATTTCTAGGTCCTTCATTGTTCATGGCTTTCACTAGTTTCCATAGTTTGTTTCCATCCCTGTCAAAATTCAGGTTTTCTGTTTTTTCCCTCCAACAATCTCTTGTTGTTTGATTCACTGTTCTTTTATATTTTGCTGAGATGGCTTTGAGAGAGATGTTCGCTTCAATTGTTTGTTCTCTCTCTGCTGTCTTCCTGGCATCTTCAACTTTGTCCTCCAAACTTTGTAGTTCTTCAGTCCAGTATGGTTTGTAATTTTTCCTCGCTCCTCTTGGAATGGACTCAGTGGCTGCCTGTATTATCGCTCTGTTTAGACTTTCCACCATTTGCTTTATGTTGCCATATCGTGTATTTATGTTTTCACAATATTTGTCTGTTAGTATGGCAAATCTGTCCCAATCTGCTCGTTTGTAATTCCAGCGGGGCAAGGGCTTTTGCTCCTGTGGAACATACTCCATATTCATTTCAAGCTTGATTGGTCTGTGGTCACTACCTGCTAATTGGTCCAGCACATGGCGATCGATTTTGTGGAGGATGTCTCCTGTGCAGAAAGCTAAGTCTGGAGTAGAAGTGGTAAGCCATCTTCTGGAGTAGAAGCTCGGTGTGTCATCCGCTTTGTTGAGTAGATGGAGATTTGAGTCTATTTCCCAGTCCTCCAATTCATCTCCTCTTTTGTCAGTATCTGGGTATCCCCATCTTTCTGAACGGCTATTAAAGTCTCCGACAATAATGCAGTTTGTGTCAGTTATTTTCATGTTTGAGAGTGTAAGGTCCTTATCTGCTGGGCTATACAGATTGTAGATTCTTATTTTCACGTCCTTTATCATTATATCAATACCTATAATTTCCGTTTGGTTGTCAGAGATCACAGATACTTTGCTGCAAGGTATTGTATTTCGTGTAAGTATTAGAACTCCTCCTTTGTGTCCTTCGCGGTCGAAACGTGTGGCCTGATATCCTCTGACTGAGAATTTGTGATTGGCGTTGAGGTGTGTCTCTTGAATGCATGCCACATCTATTCTATCTTTATGGAGACGCTGTGTTAGGGAGTCTTTCTTCTTGTAAACTCCTTCGGCATTCCACTGTAGTATGTTGAGTGTCCGGGGTATTTGGTCAATAGCTCTTAACCTACTCCTCTGTGCCTTGACTCCACAGCACAGAGGAAGGTGACCACCAGTAGTCATGGGTGGACCCCCTCGAGGCAGGGGGCCCGGCACTATCGCCGCCTGATGGGACTTCACGGGATTAGCACCATAACGATTAATTTTGATTTGTGACATCATGAATTAAGTTACGTTGCACTGCTTTGTCAAGCCTGTGGCTCAGTACATCCGATTTCGACAAGCATTTATTCGGGATGCTTTCCCTAGCCTTTGACTGTCCCCAGTCTACCTACAAGGCAGCATGTTTTACGTTGCACTGCTTTGTCAAGCCTGTGGCTCAGTACATCCGATTTCGACAAGCATGTATTCGGGGTGCTTTCCCTAGCCTTTGACTGTCCCCAGTCTACCTACAAGGCAGCAGGTGTGTGTGTCTCTTCGTCTGGTCCCTCTCCCTTGACCTGTCCGACATGGGTGGCCCTACCAGTAGCTGTGCTACCGTCGGCATAGCTCTTGGGGTCATTGGGACGCACAAGCCCCTCTACCTCGTCACGGTGGACACACAGCAGAGGGGTGGTAATTTATACAATTACAGCTCTCTTGTAGCACATATAGTTCTACTCTTTCCTGCCGGACCTATGGTAATTTATACAATTACAACTCTCTTATAGCACATACAGTTCTACGCTTGCCAGCCTACCCTGTGATCATTTATGCAATTACAACTCTCTTGTAGCACATACAGTTCAACGCTTGCTTGCCGGCCCTGTGATCGTGGGTTCAAATTTGCATCGAGGCAGACTTATTTTTAATGTACCTGGACTCGTAGATCAATAAAGGCAAAAATGGTTACCAGGAAATGTTTTGGGAAGTAAAGGCAGCCCACATCGAGTGCTGATTGGTCTATATAAAATGGGGACACACCCTATATCCAACACTCCTCACGGCATATAAAAATTGTTTTACTGTACTTACATACAGTTCTTACTAAAGATTTTCTACATCACAAGAAAGGAGTTCTAAAGTGCACAATTTTTAACTATCTGAATAAAATAGCACCTGTTCCGATCATACAAACTGTTCAGGATTCAGAATATTTGCCCTATCACTACCACATCATTCATTATATTATTCTTTCACTACTGTACTTTTTGACATCTAATCCAAACACATTGCTTTCATTATAAGTATAAGTAACAATGACACCACAGATACAAAGATCTCTATTTCTTCTCCCTACAAGCATATTCTTGTTCTCTTTCTCAGATTACTGTGATATATTACAAGTGACAAGCATACGGTCCTCCGCTAGCCTACGGGACACCCTTGGGCAAGGTGGAGTACCCGTTTAGCCCCCCCCCCCCCCCCAACAGGGTAACGTGAAGCCATGGGAGCAGGTGGTGGATTGGACTTGGGAGCAGCCGACAGATAGTTGTTGGTTATGGTTTCAAGTCAGTGACGGTGGGCAGAGGATCTCTCAGTAGAGACAATGGCTACGGTCATCCGATCAGTATGGTCACTGCCAGGAAGGAAGAATGGTAGACTTCCCTCCTTATTGATTCCCGGGCAGAGGAGGCTCGTCAGCCTTGGTTGGTATCTCTTCTAAGAGAGGGAACTCTAAATCTCAAACCTCCGCTGCCTTGCGGGTATACCCATATGGGAAAGGCTTCGGGAGTAAACCCTGAGGACAAATCCGGAGATGGAGTCCCTAAGGCAGTTCCATGTTGTAAACAACATAGTTCTGGCAACTCCTGCGACGGCACCGATGCCAAGTTGCATTGGCTACTGCCTTTCCCTTGGTCAACATCGGCGACGTGGAGAGGGGGAACCTGCTACTGGGCAACAGCTGGTTCTCCGATTTCCATTGCCCAGGCTTGTGCCCTGAAGAGGTCACTTCAGCACCGCGTAAAGCGGTGACACAACACGGGAAGTAGCATTTGCCGGTTATAAGTCTTAATGCTCGATTGGCGTAGAGCAAGGCGCCAGGGGCTATTTCCGACAGTGGGAGAGATCATCGTATCTCACTAGACAGCTACCGCCCGCCTAAGCTGGGCATCCCCCAGTCAATAAGGTGTTGTCTCGCCACGGTTCATCTGCTCCTGATGGTGTGTGGAGCTTAGGGGAAAATCCTGACACATGGGACCGCAATCTATACACCTAACAGCAAGAAAATAACAAAACAACCGGCCCTAAGGCTGGGAACATGGAACGTAAGAACCATGACCCCTGGCATCTCAGACGATCTAAATGAGATTGTGGATGCCCGCAAAACTGCAGTGATAAACAACGAACTACTAAGACTGGGGATAGACATTGTCGCCCTGCAAGAGACCAGACTCCAAGAATCTGGAAGCATCAAGGAGAGGGACTTCACTTTCTACTGGCATGGCAAGCCGTGCGGAGAGACCAGGGAGCATGGAGTTGGCTTCGCTATCAGAAACAAGCTGCTCAATTCCATCATACCACCAAGTGATGGCACTGAAAGAATATTGAAGCTCCAACTCCAGACAGAGGCAGGCCCAGTTAGTATTATAAGCGTTTACGCCCCAACACTAACTGCAGCATCAGAATCTAAAGACAAGTTCTATGACGACCTTAGCAAAGAAGTCAGTGAAACACCAGAGAAACAACATCTTTTTATCCTGGGGGATTTCAATGCCAGGGTTGGCTCCGACCACGAATCTTGGCCTTCATGTCTAGGACAGTTTGGCGTTGGGAAGATCAATGACAATGGACAACGTCTCTTGGAATTCTGCAGCCACCATAATCTGTGCGTGACCAACACCTTCTTTGACACGAAACCTCAACACAAGGTGTCATGGAGGCACCCCAGATCAAAGAACTGGCACCAACTCGACCTGGTGCTCACTAAACGCAGCAACCTCCGCAATGTACGGCTGACTCGCAGCTATCATCGTGCTGACTGCGACACCGACCATTCACTCGTCTCCAGCAAGGTGAAGATAAAGCCCAAGAGAATCTACAAAAGCCGAACAGAAGGAAGACCACGCATTGACACCAGTGGCACCCAAAATAAAGAGAAGGTCAACAAATTCATGCAGGCTCTAGCGGATACTCTGCCCGGCCCCACAGACGGAGATTCCACCGAGAGATGGAGTCATTTTCGCGACACCATCTACAATACAGCACTATCAACATTTGGCAAGAAGCAAACTAAGTCAACCGACTGGTTTGCAGCACACTCTGAAGAGATGCTCCCAGTCCTGGAGATAAAGAGACATGCATTCTCGATGTATAAAACATCACCTTCAGAGAAAACACTGCAGGCATTGCGAACGGCCAGAAATAGAGTACAACAGATGGCAAGAAGATGTGCGAACAGGTACTGGCTACAGCTCTCTGCGCAAATTCAAACTTGTGCAGACACTGGAAATATAAGAGGAATGTATGAGGGCATCAAGCAAGCTGTCGGTCCATCAAAAAATAAGATGGCCCCTTTACGATCAACTGAGGGGGTAATCATAAAAGATCGAGCGAAACAAATGGATCGCTGGGTAGAACACTACTCAGAGCTATACTCAGTGGATAACACTGTCAGCGAAGAAGCTCTGGAAGCCATCGATCAACAGTCCGCCATGCATGCCTTGGATAACGAACCTTGCCTCACAGAAATGAGCGAAGCACTAGACTCTCTCAAATCCGGCAAGGCACCTGGAAAAGATAGTATTCCACCTGAAATTTTAAAATGTAGCAAAGAAACAATCATCCCAGAACTGTATGCAATATTACAGCTCTGCTGGAGAGAAAAATCAATACCACAAGATATGAAAGACGCAAACATCGTTACCCTTTATAAAAACAAAGGCGACAGAAGCGACTGCAACAACTATCGCGGCATTTCCCTTCTCAGCATTACAGGCAAGACTTTTGCCAGAGTAATCCTTAAAAGATTACACATTCTTGCTGAAAGGATCTACCCCGAATCGCAGTGCGGATTTAGACCCAACAGGTCCACCATCGATATGATTTTCTCACTTCGGCAGCTCCAAGAGAAGTGCAGAGAACAGAGGAAGCTATTATATATAGCCTTCATCGACCTCACAAAGGCATTTGACCTCGTGAGCAGAAGCGGCCTTTTTAAGGTCCTTGAAAAGGTTGGATGTCCACCCACCCTTCTTAGTCTCGTGAAATCATTCCACGAAAACATGCAGGGGACCATTTTATTTGACGGCTCAACATCCCAGTCATTCAGCATCAGCAGCGGAGTAAAGCAGGGATGCGTGCTTGCTCCTACACTCTTTGGTATCTTCTTTGCTGTTCTCTTAAGGCAAGCATTTGGGACTGCCACTGAAGGCATATACCTCCACACAAGATCTGATGGCAAACTTTTTAACCCACCAAGACTCAAAGCAAAGACCAAAATAAGATCAAGATGCGTAAGAGAACTACTTTTTGCAGATGATGCAGCACTGACTACTCATACAGCAGAAGATCTCCAAAGGCTCATAGATCGTTTTACAGCCGCCTGCAAAGACTTTGGGCTCACCATTAGCCTAAATAAAACACAGGTGATGGAACAAGATGCTGATGCGCCTCCGTCAATCAAAATCTCTAATTACGAATTGAAAGTCGTCCACGATTTTGTGTATTTGGGATCGACAATATCAGATAATCTTTCATTAGAGACAGAAATCGACAGACGCATTGGAAAGGCAGCCACAACATTTTCCAGGCTAGCTAAAAGAGTTTGGGAGAATAATAGACTAACAGAGCGTACAAAAGCTCAAGTATATAAAGCTTGTGTTGTTAGCACACTACTCTACGGGTCTGAATCCTGGACCCTGTACTCAAGACAGGAAAGGAAGTTGAATTCCTTCCACATGAGATGTCTGAGACGTATCCTGGGCATAACATGGAAAGACCACATAACAAACAAACAGGTGCTTGAAAGAGCAGATATTACCACAGTGCACACCCTCCTCAAGCAGAGACCCCTCCGGTGGTTGGGCCACGTATCTCGAATGGAGGACGAACGTATTCCCAAAGATCTCCTTTACGGAAAACTAGCCACAGGAAAGAGGCTAACCGGAAGACCCCAAATGCGATATAGGGATGTGTGTAAACAAGATATGAAAACCATTGGAATAGATCCAGACACGTGGGAGAGAGTTGCAACAGACAGATGCTCCTGGAGAAGAGATGTACGAAACGGACTGGTGCTCTTTGAGCGCAATCAGATCAAAAAAAACTGAGGAGAGACGGCACAGGCTCAAAGAGCAGTCACTTACTGCGGGACTTGCCTCGTCTTACAGATGCGGAAACTGTGACAGAGATTGTCATTCTCGAATTGGACTATACAGTCACCAGCGGTGCTGCCAGGCACCTCCCAAGCGGCACAACTCTATAGTCCTCCAGGACTGAAAGAGGCCTACTACTACTACTACTACTACGGTCCATGATTCACATATATAAGCAGCCACAGGAAAGATGCATGCTGTCAAAGTTTTTAATTTTTTTGTATGTCGGTGTCGTGCCATAGGCTCCAAATGCAGTTTACCTCTGCATTGCTATGGCCAGTCTGCTTCTGCCTTCTTTTGACACCCCCCCCCCCCAATTGTTGATTATTCTGACCACCAAGCACAAGATTTGGAGGAAATGGTACTCGTGAACATCAATATGGTAAAATGTATTCCCTGTCCCTTGATTTACAGCAAATCCAAACTGAGTTTTTTAAAATGCCTTTTATGTCTGAAATTGCCATTAAAATGCAAAGGTGTATTTTGATATCCGATAGGGGACAGCAGAGATTGTAGAGGAATACAATTAACCGACTTCAAGACGAATCGTCGAACGGAATGGAAATTATGACAATGATAAACACGAAAGTTGATTTCCACGATGTCACAAGGGAGACAATTCATACATTAAGAAGAGTTTCCGGAAAGTTAGAAGTAAACTGTAAAGAGTAAATAAAGTACGCGCAGTGGCTACCAGAGAAAATTAAGTCTTTAGAAATGCCTAAGCCGACATATTTCATTGATGATCGTCTTGTGCCTCGGATAAAGAAGGTTTGTCTGATTAATTGATAGCTGACAATATGCTTCCTTAGTTTCTTCTTCTTTCGTTCACTATAATTAATTATAAACAATAAAAAACTAACTTCAAACTGCCATCAACTGCAATGCAATCAAATTATTCAAAATCAAATGTTGTCTCTTTCTTGTGTATGAGTTTAACTGTCTTTTTTAGTTCACTCAGCGGTCCATGGAGTTTATCTTCTACTGTAGTTTCTCTAGACCAGAAGTTCAACTACTCCAAGACTGCCCAAAATACAACATATCAAGGCAAAACTGTTTTGCCTTGATATGTTGTATTTTGGGCAGTCTTGGAGTATGTCACATACTCTATGAATATGATGTGCGCTCAGCTGTCTCAAACGGAAACGGTAAACCACATGTACACGTGGCTGATTCACCAATCATGAATTTTGTGTACACGTGGTTGCGTAATCTATTGTGGCACAGAATAATGACTTGTTCTGGTCTGTCCATAACGTGGTAGTCGTCTTGAGCAGGTTTTGGTGGCTTTCTGGCTGATTTGATCATTCTTTTCTTTTGGTGGTATGTAATGGGCACATCAGGCTGTTCTTCTTTTGCTCCTTCCTTAGCCAATCGATCAGCTCTCTCATTTCTGGGTACTCCACAGTGGGATGGTATCCACTGTGTGGTGACCTTTATGCTGACTGCTAAGTTCAGAAAGTAGTGTCCTTAGTTAGCAGTTTTGATCATGATTTTCACATTTGGTATTTACTGAGACCACCACAGATATATAGGCCTTGAAAAACTAAATCCATCTGTACCTCAGCTATGCCTGTATGTCAATTCTAAGTGGAGATATTCATATTTGAGGTCAGGATCTTTAACAAAAATGTTTCAGGATTCCCTAACAGCGTAACTCTCCTTTGTGTCCCAGTATCTCTGCTATACAAGGCTAATATAACAATGTAAAAAAAATACAAGGCAAATGCTGCAGATTAAAAGAAACTACTCATCTAACATTTTCTCATTTACAGTTAATTCTAAATAAACAAAGTGTCTATTCATAGCACACTATGTATAAACAAAGTGTCTATTCATAGCGCACTGTGTATAAACAAAGTGTCTATTCATAGCGCACTATGTATAACCAAAGTGTCTATACATAGTTAACTGTCCCGGCTGGTCACGTGATTTGTCAAGTCACGTGACTTATCGTAAGTTTGTGGCTATATTATACATTTTCTTTGATTGGAAAACTGGCGTCAGTAGCATAGTTGATAGTGTGCCCGCCTGATGGGCGGGAGCTCGAGGTTCGTTTCCTTGCAGGATAATTGTTAGTTTTTTTTAAAATTGTTCAGCAATTAATTGGATGAAAGTCAAATGTCAATCGTTCGTTTCCTTGCCGGACAATTTATTTTTTACTTGTTCAGCAATTAATTGGGTGAAAGTCAATCCTTTATCTCTTTGGGTATTTAGAATTGTGTTGTTTAAAGTGAGTGTAAGTTAGTTAGTCTTTCTTCTTAAGCCCTGACTTTACTGGACTTAGGTATCAGTACAGAGCAGGGTAGGTGGTCGCTTCTATAATCCCCTAGGACACTCCATTTTATGTCTGATGCCGCCTCTTTTGATACAAGTGCCAGGTCGATGGCCGTGTCAGGGTGCCCCGGTCTCATTGCCTGCCTAGTTGGTGTCCCATCATTTAGACAGATAACATCCGTCTCAAGCGAGGCCTCCGCAAGAGCAGTGCCCTGCTTGTTCTCTCCCGACCTGTCCCACTCTTTGGAGCGTGCACTGAAGTAACCACAAAACATAACAGATAGGTAAATGAAGAACAAGTTGAGTTGAGTTAAGAACCGACATCACTGCACTCAGGACATTCCCATACGTGCTCCGTCCCCTCGTTCAACAGCCAGCAAAGAGTCATACTACTAATCGTTCCACCGCTATCTGATTAAAAGTTCTCCTGGTCTTCCCTCTCAGTTTTGAGATTCTTCCAGAATCCCTGCCGATCCCCCACAATCTCATTCTTTCCACATATGGGTTCTCAGTCTGTTCTCAATCATTCTACACAAAACATTCCTTTCTCCACCTTGCTAAGCATACATTTTGAATCCGTAATGAATACGTGTGTTGCAGTAGTCTCCTCTAGCCACCGGAATGCTGTTACTGCTTCCACCTCCATTCACAACCCAGGTATAATAGTACAGGGGTCAGAAGTCCAGGAACCCATGCGCAGTGAAACCTTACGCTCATAAAGGACTGCCGCAACCCATCTAACAAGGCAAGGGCAGACCTCCATGTCCAACAGTGTGTTTATTAACCGATCATACCTAACCCTGTTATACGCATCCTCCAGGTACCTGGGGTGTCCACTAAACTTCTCAACCAGTCCCAACTCTCTCTGCTTATGCAAGATTCCCCACTCACATATATATTTATCAGGTTCCAGCTTAATTTGGCAGATTTGTATCCACATTCCCTGCACCTCTTAACTCTCCTGGCCCCAACCACTCATATCCAGTATTGAATGCTGTAAACTGTCCTTGACCACCAGTGCCTGTCCATGTCTTCCCTGCCCAGTTGGGTTGATGCATCATGTATAGCCAGGGCACTTAAAAGAGTTCGTATTCAGTTCCTGTAACATCAGGACATTAAAATCGTAGACCAGTTTCTCCAGTATTTGTCCTCGTTGCTTTGCACTACGGCAATTCCAATACCCAACCCGTACATTTTTGAGTCCCAAATGATCCGTTTTCCTTCTACCCCTTCTGGCTCCAGTCCTCTTCTTCCTTTTCCTTCCCCCCTCTCCCCTACCTCTTCTCCTCCGCTCCCCGCTGGCTGTTGTCAAAAGTATTGAGCACAAAGCACGTACTCCGTTGATTCAGCGATAATTCTTTGTATTATTCATAGTTGGTTAGGTAGGTGGGTAGTTAGACACGAAAGTGGTTAAGTAGGCAGGGTTAGGTGGGTTGTTAGACAGATAGATGGTTAGATAGGCAGATATGTGGGTAGGTAGACAGGTAGGTAGTTAAGCAGGTATGTGGGTAGCTAGGCAGGTAGGTGGATGAGTAGGTACGCAGGTAGATGGGTAGCTAGATCCAACCCGACACTCGCTCGTCGATCATCTGTGTTCCACCATACCAATTCATACATCTCTTTCAACCACTCCCTGCAATACTCTGAACAGGCAGGTTGACCGGCCGAGCGACCGAGAGAGAGAGAGAGAGAGAAAAGGGGGGTGGGGCGGGGGGCAGTCAGAGATACAAATAAACAACGGATATATAAACTGGCAGACAGACAGCAGACAGATAGAGAGTCTGACACATGCATACATACACACAGAGTCAGCCAGACATACATATGGAAAGACAGACAGTTTGTTAGACAGAGATTCAGATAGACATTTATACAAATGGAAAGTCAGACTGACAGAGAACAAGAAATCAGGCAGGCTGTCAGACGGACAGACAGAGAGACATCCAGACAGGCGGGCATGTAGAGAGACAAGTGGACATATAGAGAGGCATACAGACAGGCGGACATACCTAGAGGCATACAGACATCTCTCTCTCTCTCCTTCTCTATCTCCCTCCCCCTCTCTCTCTTTCTTGTCTTTATCACTTTTTTATGTCTTTAAACACATCTTTCTTGTATCTCTATCTCTCACACTATCTTCATTATCTCTCTCCTCTCTCTTTTCAACCTGCTTCACATATACCAGGTTTTCCTGCACTTTATATGCATAGCATTTCCTTGTTTATTTGTTAATTCATGAGGCCAGTCAGTCGAAAGCCTGGTGTTTGTATTGCCTAACGACCCTAATCATGTCTCTCTGAGGTGACGCATATTACTGTCAGCTTGGACCAGAATTATTAGGACATAAATAGTAGGTCGGTAACGTAAACAAAGATGGATGCCTGTAAACAGTAAGTGTACAGAAACGCAAGTTAACAATTCTTAATCTCGCCTGGGACACAATTGTTTGTATTGTGGATACCAATCCGGAAAATTATTCTTGATATTTAAGCAGCCATACTTCAACTAAGTATAAAGTATCGATTCATAGCGCACTATGTATAAACAAAGTGTCTATTCATAGCACACTATGTATAAACTCTCCCCTAAATAAATTGTACTGCCAGTCCATGCGAGATTGTCTCAAACGGGTCATAGATGGATATGAAAACTGTCTTCAAAAATAATTAAAATATGTTCCGTCATGTTAAATGATAAAAAAAATAGTAAAAGTATACAAATACATTATTAATAATCTGTAAACATAGAACCTGTACTTTTGTATGGATGTGAAACATGGACAATGAGCAGAAAAGCTGAAAAACATCTGTTGGCTGCAGAAATGTTGTTTCTGTGGAAAATGCAAAGAATACCGTGGACAGACAGAAAACCCAATGAACAAGTCCTTCAAAAAACAAATGAAGATCGTAAACTGATTAGAGATGTTAGACGTAGAGACAAATTTTTTGGGCATGTTATGAGAAGAAATGAATTGGAGAACTTTGTGACAGCTGGCAAGATCGAAGGGAAGAGAAACACGGAGCAGATCCATGACTCAGGTCATCGAGTGAGATGGCAAAACTAGACCGCCCATGCTTATCAGCAAGGAACATGATAGATGGAATCTTTAAACTTGTATTCTTTTTAGCTTTAGTAGTTCATATTGCACGTTTTGAGCATTAAAACTATGCACAGCCTAGTCTGATCGATATTCGCTGAGCCACTATGTCGGAGTTCCATTCACAAAGACGAAATAACATCACCACAGAAATATTTTTTTATGCGGTATATCAGGCGATATCCGCGATGAAACTCCAAATGTATGTACAAATGGATGGAGAAATCGAATGTACATCTAAAAACATGTTAATTGATCAACCTCTAGAAAATAAAATTACTTAATGTATACCAAATAATAAAATTTATTTAAAATACAAGATAATTTCAACCAATCGCTATGTACAGAATGTTCAGAAAAGACTAACTTTTGTGCAGAAACTAAGATGGTGTTTGTTATTGTCACGTGATATATGAATGAATGATGTCGGAAGCTGCATGGTCTTTATATAGCCATTTTTGGGGATCCAATCTATCCTTCTGTGCAGGGGCAGTTTCTGATTTCAAATTTCATAATCGGAATATATGAACCCTTTATATATACACTTCCGCTCCTCTGTTTTGAACAGCATTTTGTGCTGACTTATCTGTGTGGATTCGGATCCAGAGGTCCTGTGGGTATTCTTCATCAAGGAAGCTGAGAGTGCGTCATTGTCCAGGTTTGGCATTGGTTGCATACAGTTGGTAGCAAGAGTATATTGTAGAGTGCTTTCTTAACCCTTTACAGGGCAGACGTTTGTTTTGTAGCCCTGAACGGGCAAGAAGAATTTTCAGGTTCGGTAAAATTTCAGGTTTCGTTAGTAAAATCATCACATAGCCGGTGTTAGTCAACCAATTTTAGTCAAATCAAAAAGAAAATGAAGGAAAAAGCATGCAGATTATTTTACTCACGTGAATGTTGCCGGTAATTCACAAATATTTACAAAATACAACATATTGTTTTTTATTGTCAGTCATTTATACAGCATTGTACAAACATTTTCAGAATCACTTTCTTTAAAGTCCGACTCATGACTGCTAACACTGATCACTGATATCTAGCTCCGATTAAGTCAAATTCATGCCCTTCAATGTCACTTAAATTGAACCCAGCGAAATCTCCGCTATCACTTGAAGAATCGTCAAAATCCATTTTAAAATACAAAGCTCAAAACCCCAAAAACTATTTTAAAAATCCGTTAAAATTCAAAGTATGTCACATAGTCCCTTGGATGAGGGGAGCTATTGCTACACTATATACCGTGGGTTCAGTTCTGGGTATTGGATACTTGGGTTTCAGTCTACCAACCCCGCCAACCTCTGGACAACCCCCTTTGACAATCTTTCTTTCAATGGACTTTACCCTCTAAAGCTCTATCCATATCACTTGACTTAACTCTGGTCGGAAACAAACATATTAGACATTTATTATACATTAGCATGTCACAATACATAAAGGTAGATATAGGTAGGCAGTAGACTAATCTATATGCCAGATCAGCAGGATAGGTGTACGGCTATCATCATTGAGCCGTCCCTGATTCAGTCGCTGCAGTCTACGATAGGACTCACCGGGCTGATGCAAATCCTCCTCACGACTGAGACTGGCTGGTGTAGTAGCAGCTCCAGTTTAGTACACCTGGCAAAGTGCTGGTATCACTCCGCCCTAAACTCCTTGGGTTCCCTCCCACTGGGTCTAGGTTGCAGTAGATGGCACATTCACAAATCATGTGGACTAGTAGTTCACCCTATCCAGGATAGCTCTTCGGTATATAACACAGTTCCAGTTCATATTAAATAGGGATTTGCCTGGATTTAGATACTCTTGGAACACTGAGTATATGTTATTTAGCATTGTCTATACACGACAGATTCTGTCTAAGTAAATAGGCACTGTCTATACATCACAGCCTCTAGTAACTTGAGTCCCTAACTCAGTTCTGTAGTCTCTAATGACTGGACTCACTAACACAGTTCTGTAGTCTATAATAACTGGACTCACTAAAGTTCACCACAGATGGCCGTATATATATATTAGGCCAAGTCTCGGTCCCCTCTCTGGGCCGCATTAGCCTGATATAACATCGGTATATACATCTTTTACCTTACTGATCACAAAGGTATGGTGGCTGGCTGCTCATGGACTGGTAATGTTTAGTAGCTGACTTGCAATAACCATGGTCACTGTAACTCTTGTCTTGTCAGGAATGACTGGGCGCTACCTCCAAACCGGGAAGCTCACATCCACAGTCTTCTTGGTTCGTTCCATGATGGAGGTTGACAGGCTCTTCAAACATCCAAAGCTTGGTCCTTATGCTGGTGAAAATGTAGAGCTTCTTTGAGGGCCATTTATTCACTTCACTCAACACCTAAATACGACGTCCTGCGAATAAGCTGCTTGTAACTCAACTAACTTGAAACAGCAATTCCGTTTCGACCTTCAGCCTGAGCTGCACTCCACTTACGCGCGTCGGCAAAGTTGCCCCGTGCAAAGCATGAACCGATAACTCAGTCGCAGTATGCTGAGCAGAGCTAACACGTCTAGAATGTTCCAGGTAACAAAGTAAAGGGAGAGCAAGTCAATTCCTGGGATAAACCTCCGGTAAAAATTTGCACGGTAGTTTCCCTTTGATCGGTAGTGAGACGCAACCTCACGGATTTCGCTACAAATTACACACCTGCAAATGGTCAAACTATCGGCGAAACTGAAAGTAGACAATTGGATGCCTTAGAAAGCTACGAGATCGCATTTTTACAATGCTTAGTATTCATGGACGTTTTCAGGCTTTTGCCGTTCACGGACGTTAATAACTATTGTGTATTTGTTCTTTAGCATTGGTGCTATTTTAGCACCTATTTTTGATCTCATCTTCTGATTTGCCATTTGATCATATTATGCTTCCTAAGTACTTGAAAATCTGACAAAGTCTGCCAGTATAACCAACACCTCACATTTTCACAAGATACACATATTACGTTGTCTAGTCAGTTGCAGACAGACCAAGAGGTGGGTCTGAATAGAAAGGAAGAATCCGGCTTCCTAAGAGGGTGCGGCGCCGGGAAAGGAACACGGCAACGGAAACGTATGGATACGACAGAGGCCGTGGTGGGGATGGAGCTGGCATCCCACGACCACACGTGCCAAGGGGCAGGCACAAGCTGCACGGGCTCTCCCCACCGAGGGAGGGCTTGAGAGTCGACAAGGTAACAGCGAAGGGACAAGCATAACATCAGGGATATCGAATATGATCAAACGAACGTCTCCACGGCAGGGGACAGACGCCCGGAGTCATGACCCGGACGGGAGCCCCCCAGAAAGTATTAGGAAATTAAAGGGTCCGAAATGCTTGGGGAAGGGGGTTTATTTCTGATGATGAGAAGCCCCCTGCCGTGGTTGCTCCTCGTTGGAGTTCTTACGACTTGAAGCTCTTTACTTGTTTCAGGGGATGTTCTTTTAGATGAATCTGTGTTGTTGTTTTTTTCTTTGGGTATATGCCAGTGACTTAGTGGTGATAAGGCATATATATATATATATACGCCAGTCGCTGACAGGTAATTTCTATTTGTAAAAAATAACTTCACACTGAGGCCGGCAATTTGGTCTTCCCTTTCGGGTAAGTTTAATTTTCTCTCTCTCTCTCTCTCTCTCTCTCTCTCTCTCTCTCTCTCTCTCTCTCTCTCTCTCTCTCTCTCTCTCTCTCTCTCTCTCTCTCTCTCTCTCTCTCTCTCTCTCTCTCTGTGTGTGTGTGAACGAGTGCCGCCTCGATGTCACAAAGCGCTCAATACAGGCTTAAGCACCGAAACATTGCAACCCAATCTGTACCAAAACATGATAGCATAAATATGTACAAACATCGCTCAATATATACATGCTCAGATCATTCATACCAGCCATCTACTTTTACATCGTTGCCGTCTCACACAATCGTAGCACACTCAAACTATCGCAGTTATACGACTTGCAGCGCACTAAGGCTTTAATTCATTTTGCTTCTCAAATCCTATCAGTCTTATCTAGCACGTCCATCGCCGTCTGTAGTCTCACACATTCTGTCCTGTCCCTTGTCCAGTCTTTTTCATCACATGTCCCCTGGCCATGTGTTTCTCGGCTGAACTCCCTTTAGTCAGTCCATGTCAGGTTTGTACTGCATCGAACACTCACTGTCCCTGACCTCAGGGTTAGATGTCTGTCAACAGTAGTGACCTGTCCTCTCTCTCTTTTATATGTGTATCGTAGTCAACCCCTGTTGGCTGGCTGTCTTTCTCTATGTTTGTCCTGTCAGTTCAGTGCTGTCCCTGAGGACTCTTTGTTGAATGAGATGAATCTTTGTTGTTTTTTCTTCTTTGAGTATAGTCATTACCTCGGTTTAACTGGTTCCAATTTTCACTAGTTGACAGCCTAATCTCTGGGATTTCTCTGGGTTGGTCAGATTCTTTTGTGGTTCTGATAAACACACACTTCCTGGCGCATGTAGTTAGGCTGAACACTACATTCACCATGCATGACTTGGATAATGTTGGATATGCCATGAAATAATAAAAGATATCAGTATTAAAATATACAATTAAGATAGGAAAGACAAAAGATGAACACAGAGAAATAGGCATTCACAGTTGTAAGAACTCTACTGGAGAAGAGTCTACTGGATGTCCACAGATAAAATGAGGAAGTATGTTTTTCTCAGAAAATACAGTAGCCAGATGAGATAGCTGGACTACCAGTACAGAAGACAATTGATACCAAATTATTCTCTTACCTGGAAGAATTCTGTCTCTAGACTGGATTGTACCCACACACACAAAATAGGTCATTGCCATGTAACAACGCAGGGTCTACACTGCTAGTCCTGCGTATTAATAGAATGTGTACAGTACAGGAGCAGTGAAGAAAGAGAGAGTGTGATTGAAGTTAACGATAGTTAACTGGCAAGCACTAGAAAAATGAGTGAAGCCTAGACCTTTAAGAGATAGTTATGATTAATCACGAGAGAGAAGGGAAACTACTCAGAAAGACTGTATCACGTGATCAGAACAGCTGAGATCACGAGAACGAAATTTATGGTCGTTCTAATCAGTCAGGTCAGGGGTTTTGACAAGTCAAGACGTCAAAGTGGTTTGTAGCTGTGAAAAAATGTCAAAGTAATTTGTGTACTGATTCTCCACCAAGAGACAAAGATGTGTTATCAAGCTAGTACGGCTAAGCGAACGTCCACCATGAAGGTTTGTTGCATTTCACAGAATTAATGGCAGCCCAGCGACACCACATACCAGACGCCAAGATCAGGCTGTAAGTTGACATTAGTGCATAATAATGACATCTTCATATGCGATTGAATATTTGCTATATTGAAACGATTGCGTCGACTCTTCTAAGTTATAAACTTTATACATCAGAAGTGAATATGCATTTACTAAAATTCATCACACGCCCTCCCACGCATACGGGACCATGTGATTTATGTCTGCTGTAACATTTGTCTACAATAAACGAGTACCAAGGACGTCTGTATTTGCTTGTATTCATCATGTGTTGATATTCTTGTTGAATCTGTCAATGAATCTAAGACATCGAGCCAGCAGCAGATCATTGGCAGTCGTCTTTCGGAGGTTGGCGTTTCATCTTGGCTAAGTTGGATAGATTCTGCTTGCTGACTGAAGTACAGCTATTTTATACTTTCATCCTCTCTGCATTACGTTCCTTCTCTTCTTCCCCTTTTAGCTTTCAGCATATCTCAGATGAGGTGTTTCAGAGTCCATTAGCTCTGCCATTGATCTACCGGATCGTCAAGGCAGACGTCCCAGGTATTATGTTGAATGGATGTCCTCTTAGTCGAGAAAGTAAATTGAAGTACTTGGGTATCACCTTTGACAGGTGTTTGTCTTTTAAGGATCATGTGGAGGCTTTGGTTGTGAAGGCTGGTAGGGGACTTAATGCATTGAGGGCTATGGCAGCAACCGGGGTAGATCAGAGGATGCTGTACAGGCTCTTTCAGCAGTTAATAATTTCTGTCATTGAGTATGATTTGGGGCTGCTGACAGTATCAAAGAGCCAGCTTGAAAGGTTGGAGCGCATACAGAATGCTGCCATGCGGTTAATCCTGGGGTGCACAAAGGACACACCAATTATATGCATGAGGCATATCCTGGCGCTACCAACAATGACGGATAGGCATAGGGTCTTTCAGGCCAAATGGTACCTGAGTGTTGCCACAGACAGGGATCACCTGCTGCATGCAGCAATGGATATGGTCAAGGATCATAGACTAAGACGAGACAGGTCCTGGATGGCACAGGCAGAACTTTCTATACGTCAGGTGTGTGATCTAGAGACCATCAATTGTGAAAGAGAGTGGGTTGAAGTTCCGGAAGACATGACGGACTGGCACAATATAATAATAACACTGGGTCGTGAGTGCAGAGAATGGGCAGCGGGCCGCACAGAGTTTGAAGTGCAACAGCTGATCCAGAGCAACACACATCAAGGTGACATAGTCTCTACACCGATGGGTCAGTGGTGAGAAACAGACGTAGTGGCTGGGGCTTTATTGCAAAGGCTTATGGGCGAGTCTTGAAAAAGGAGAGTCTGGCATATGAGACTACGACCTCCAGCATGATAATGGAGGTGGAGGCAGTAACAGTGGCATTCCGGTGGCTAGAGGAGACCACTGCAACACATGATGTATTCATCACGGATTCAAAGAGCATGCTTAGCAAGGTGGAGAAAGGAATGTTTCGTGTGGAATGGCTCTCGTCGCTTCAGAGGTCACAGATTGTGAGAATTGTATGGATATTTTGCCCTGGCCATGCGGGGGTACGGGGGAATGAACAGGCTGATAGGCTAGCAGGGAATGCACCTCTTGGTGGTATTTTGCCTGTGGACAAGGGGGGGGGGGGTCATGCGCTTGTGGGACCAGGTGGAGAAGGCGGAGGAACAGATTGAGAGCCTGTATGTGGAAAGAATGAGATTGCAGGGGTTCTGGAAGAATCGCAAAACTGAGAGGGAAGACCAGGAGAACTTTTAATCAGATAGCAGTGGGAATGATTAGTAGTATGACTCTTCGCTGGCTGTTGAACGAGGGGACGGAGCACATATGGGAATGTCCTGAGTGCAGTGATGTCAGTTCTTAACCCTTGTCCGGGCAGACGCTTGTCCGTTTTTTTAGCCCTGAACGGGCAAGATTTTTTCAGGTTCGGTAAAATTTCGGGTTGCGTTAGTAAAAACATCACAAATAAAGTGTTAGTCAACCGATTTTAGTTAAATAAACAACACAATGAAGGGAAAAGCATGCAGAGTATGTTACTCATGTGATCGTTGTCGGTAATCTATATAAACACAAATATGTATGAAATACAGCAAATTGTTTGTGATTTTCAGTCATCTGTACGGCAATTTACAAACACATTTTCAGAATCATGATCACTTTCTTTAAAGTCCGACTCACGACTGCTAATGCAAATTAACGCTTTTCACTTATATCTAGCTCCGATTAATAGTCAACTTTGTGTCCTTTAATGTCACTTAAATTGAACCTAGCGAAATCTCGGCTATCACTTGAAGAATCGCCGAAATCCATTTTGAAAAACTAAGCATAAAATCCCTAAGAATTATCCAAAAAGTCCGTTCAAATTCATATTAGGCGCTTGCAAATGGCGGCAATGTTGTCAAGCTATCGGCGAAAGTAGCCGTCAGAAGTATCGGAAAGCCGAGAGTTCGCGTTTTTACAATGCATAATAGTATCAGGCTCTTTGAGGCGGTCTGCCCGTTTAAGCGATCGGATGGAAATGGACGTTCCGCCCGGTAAAGGGTTAACTCAACTCAACTGCCATTGATATTTTCAAGATCTTAGTTTCTTCTGGCAATTCCAGTCTGACAGACCATTTACTTTTTGTCTGTAATGCTGGTTTGTCCTCACACCCATCTGTTTTTTTCTCCTGGGTCCAACCTTGAAATGGCATACGTGATGTAACATTGTGTATCTAGCTTTTCCCACCATTTCCACATCAGGGTTACCATGCTTGTAGCTGGCACTATGTCTGAAAGTTAATTTTCTGCCACTATAGTGTCTGCAGCTACTTTCTTTTTTGCTGACAGCTGGCATTCTTGAAGCCTACCTTGTAGTGCCGACTGGGCAGTAAACTTGCATTGTAAGCTTGGATTTCTAAAAGTGCACAGTTCAAAGATGTAATTGCATTGGTCTTAATGACACAACTTTGATGCTGTATTTTTGCATCATTGAATTTGAGCCATGAGAAGTGTGGGGTAGATTTAGTTCTCCTTGGTTTTATACCTTTGCTGGGAAAGGAGGGAGGTATTCAGAAATCACTGAGGTGTTTCATCACAGTTGTACATGTTCAAACAGGAACCGTCTGTGAAATAACATCATGACTAGTTGTTTGCAACCTGCAGCTGCCATAACATTTATAGTAGAGTCTTTTACAGACTAGCCAAGACATGGTTGACATGGTGAAACTGAGGCCTCTGTCATACTTTAAACCTAAATACTGCATTAACAGCATTCTTTTAATACAATCGCAATACATCATGGTTGTTGGAGTAGGTGCATTGGCTTGGCCACATGGTATGGTCGAGACAAGAACACTGAGCTGATTCGTTTCTTCAGTCAGTTAATTGTGCATTAAATATCAACTAAAGAGATACAGAGCCACACACTCACGCTCACAAAAACAACCCTGAAGAAGGTAACTATTTTCCCAGATTCAGTGCACTTCACTTATTGTTTTTAATTTCAGATATTGCGAGCACAGAAGGGTAGAACTAGTGTGTCATATTTAACAGAAGAGTTACAGATGCAGTATGGGTAAGGCAGCAGTCTAAAAATTATTTTATGATCTTCCAATGTTTTTTTTAATATATGCATTTTTTTTTGGGGGGGGGGGGGTGTATTTGTAATGGCAGTGTTACCATGGGAAGTTATAAAAGCATTCTGAAGTATTACATAGAAACAATGCTAACATATGGCTGGAACTCATTGACAATTTGTAAACTGGCAAGAAAATCAAAAGTAAAGAAATTATTGTAGAAGAATTCTTAAAATATCTTCTGCAGAAAACCAGGACACAAAGCAATCTCATCACATACATTAGTAGAAAGCAGTTAACAATCTGTTGACATGTCAGTGGTTTATTTGTTTCTCTTATAGTCCACGCTGTGTGCTGTTGAACATGTCAGTGGTTTATTTGTTTCTCTTATAGTCCACGCTGTGTGCTGTTGAACATGTCAGTGGTTTATTTGTTTCTCTTATAGTCCACGCTGTGTGCTGTTGAACATGTCAGAGGTTTATTTGTTTCTCTTATAGTCCACGCTGTGTGCTGTTGACATGTCAGTGGTTTATTTGTTTCTCTTATAGTCCATGCTGTGTGCTGTTGAACATGTCAGTGGTTTATTTGTTTCTCTTATAGTCCACGCTGTGTGCTTTTGACATGTCAGTGGTTTATTTGTTTCTCTTATAGTCCACGCTGTGTGCTGTTGAACATGTCAGTGGTTTATTTGTTTCTCTTATAGTCCATGCTGTGTGCTGTTGAACATGTCAGTGGTTTATTTGTTTCTCTTATAGTCCACGCTGTGTGCTGTTGACATGTCAGTGGTTTATTTGTTTCTCTTATAGTCCACGCTGTGTGCTGTTGAACATGTCAGTGGTTTATTTGTTTCTCTTATAGTCCACGCTGTGTGCTGTTGAACATGTCAGTGGTTTATTTGTTTCTCTTATAGTCCACGCTGTGTGCTGTTGACATGTCAATGGTTTATTTGTTTCTCTTATAGTCCATGCTGTGTGGTGTTGATGATCATGTCTGTCCAGTCTTCTGTCTCTTGTGCTGCCAGTCATTTCTGATACTGATGTTCCTCTATGCCATGTCAAACTGCCCAGCATCTTCACTCTTGGTGTCTGGCGTCTTCTCCTCCTCTCCAGCTTTCCCATTGTGGTGACATTTCACCTTTCCCCTTCCCATAACAATCCCAGAGAATTCGGACTGTCTTCTTCTGATGTGTGTAGCCAGTTCTCTTTGTGAGTCAACTTCTTTCAAGATGTCTTCATTGCTGTTTCTATCCATCCACAGTGTTCTCATAATTTTTCTGAAAAACCACGTCTCCATAGCTTCCACATAATTCCTCACTTGTCTGCTAATTGTCCTTGATTCACTTCTTTACGGTAGGATTGGCTAAATATAGCTCTTTAAGAACTCTTATTTGATTAGATATCATTGATTAGAAGAGAAAAACTGGATTACACTGTCACAACCTGTACCAGCAATGGAAGAAGAGGCAAGAGGGGTAGTGTCAGAGAGACACGATGCAAGATGGTCATGCCTCATGGCAGCACATGAATTGATGAATTGGTATAGCAATTGAGGTTTGTGAAGAAAGCATGCATTTTCATGTGGCTTATTTCTTTTGACAACATTAAAATGATGTTATGTGCATTGTTTAAATATCTGTTCATGTTTATTAAAATTAATTAATAATTTCTATCTATACACTATAGCTTTTAGTGGTGGAAGCTGATTTATTTTCTTTCAATTAATTTCAGAGAATATGCCAGAAAGAAGAAGAATGCCTTGATGAAGAGAGTTGAAAAAGGTAAAATTATTGAATATAGTGTTCTGCATTTTTAGTGGCTCTTTACCCGTTTGTTAAATAAATAATATTGCAGAGAAGTAAAGTAAAAGAGAAAGAAAGCAGTTTACATGAGTATTGCTTTGCTGATCTGACAGCTTCTGCAGCTTGTCTTGTTGTAGACATATTGGTGTTACCATTCCTCTGGAGTAAACTAGGCAGGCCGAGAGAGGGATCGTGCAGCTCTCTAAGTTTAGCCTAGACCTTGTACTATGGAGAAGTTTACATTCAGTAGTTTGCCATTGTTTCTGAATGAAAACTGGGTCAAGGTGGTCTGCTTCCAAATCGCCCACATCTGAGTTTTGAGCATGGTATGAGGGATTGCGAAATGCATTTGTAACCTATTCGCCACAGCGCTGGCGCAAGAGATATTAAGTGAAGTAAATGTGAAGGACTCTTTTAGAGACATGGTAGAGTAGTGGCTAAATGTGGGCCTGCTGGCACAGTGATGATAGCTTTGAATCCACATTGAGGCAAAGTTTTAAAATGGATCTGGGCTCCCAGGTTGGCCCAGCATAAAATGGGTACCAGGAAATGTCTTGGGAAATGAAGGCGGCTGGCATGATATTGACATCATTATGTGCCAGTTTGTCTATAAAAATAGGGGTTGAACTCAATATGCCCAAATTGCCGTATACACGTAAAAGTGTCCTTTCCTTTTTAATTTTTCTAAAGGACCCTTTTACACCACACCATGGGGCATACGGAGCTATCCCCCATATTGTATACATACACCAGCTGGCACTCGGTTGGTAGTGTGTTCACTGTCAGCTCAGCCACCTTAAGGCATACGGAGCTATCCCCCATATTTTATACATACACCAGCTGGCACTCAGTTGGTAGTGTGTTCACTGTCAGCTCAGCCACCATGAGGCATACGGAACTAGTCCCATATTGTATACATACACCAGCTGGCACTCAGTCGGTGGTGTGTTCACTGTCAGCTCAGCCACCTTGACTGCCCAGGACATTTCCTGGTGAGGTATTGGCAAGTGACATTTGCCCAGTCTATTATAATGTGTAAAGGTTGTTTCTTACAGTATATTTACTCAAGTGACATTTGCCCAGTCTGTTTTAATGTGTAAAGGTTGCTTCTTACACTAATTTACTCAAGTAAATATATTTTTTTAATTCATGTAAGGAAACCGTTTGATTCTAAAAATTAACAATATTTGATATGATGTTTTTGATTCAACAGGACTTACAATTGCTATGAAAGAGCTGCAGAAAGAAGGCATTATCATATCCACCGATGGTAGTAGCAGGTAGGGTTTCTTCGTTAGTTCAGCGTTTAATCTAAGCTGTTTTTGTTCTTTGTGCACATGGACAGATTTGTGAAAAGTGTTGTTGTTTTTTAAACTTTCATTGTGGCATTATTTTACATTGTTGCCAGGAGGAATTTAGATGGCCTAAAGAGCTAGCCCTAGAGCTGTCAGCATATGGTGACCTGTTTAAGATTTTAATTCTAATTTGCCTTCGATAGATACAACTCCTTTGCCTAAGAATATATAGGTCTTCTAATATGCTACCTGGTCCTAAGAAAGCTGAGAAACAGTGACTAATTTTTGAGTGAATATAAAAACGTAGTGACCACATATGGAGGCATTTAATAAAGAGACAAGCTGAGAAACACCTAATGGGCGTGGAAGTGTGGTTTTTGAGGAAAATGCAAATAATACCGTGAAGGGATTGAAAATTAATGAGACAACCAAACATGAAACAAATGACTGCCATAAAGTATTAGTAGAAATTAGACATGACAGTCAGATTTGTTGGACACTATATCAGGAGAAATAAACTTGCAAACTGGATAGAAAAAATAGCAAGAGACAAAGACCTGGAAAACTTGGCCACTTGGCATAATCATAACAACACAGATGTGATCCGAGATTCTGGTGAGATGGGTGAACCAAGACCGCCCATGCTTAACATAGCACATGATGATAATATTTCATATTGAGGCTGTGATATAATACAAGCTTTCTCCATGTCACAGTTTTCACTGATATTTCATTTTGTTTTTTTCAGTAGTGACAGTGAAGCGGACTATGAAGCTGATCAACATCAAGTGAGTTTGACTTTTAACTGACTACATTTTAAATATTATTGATTATTTATGGATTAAGGACCATCTTCATAGCACTGTTGTTAACGTTCAACTAACTATTACTTTTATTAGAAGCATTAAAATGGAGGTCTAAGAAAGATGAGGAAGGAATTATTCATTGGCTTAGAGGTTAGTGTCCACAGAAGGTTCTGGAGTCATATCTTGTTTTAATGTACACACCAAAGCCTATTTTTTCACCTTGTTCTTGAGGACTATGTATCCAATGTACTACACAGGGATCAGAGGAGAGTGTTGCATCCTAGCTTCCTAATTTTAAAGAAATCGCTAAAACTAGATTTGCATCCAACACTTCCCAAGTTAGAGGGAGATGCCCCTCTCCAAATTGAGTCTTACTATGGAAGTGTGAGGAAAATGAGAAAGGAGAGAAGGAAAACATCAGGAAATTTGATATTTGTCTATTGGGGGGCTATGGTAGTGCGGTGGTATGTCCTTCGTGCTACTCACATGACTTACGTTCATAAAATGGATAGTAGAGATCTGTGATGGAAAATATTAATGTGGCCTGTTTAACACTGACTACAATACACCTGTTGCTTATGCAAAAAAATGTGGGCCAGGCACCACATCTGAAAGATGTCTAAATGGCTTGTAGATGCACTTTACTTTGACTTTGTTATTGACATTCTGAATG
Organism: Cepaea hortensis; assembly: GCA_963921405.1. NCBI lineage: Eukaryota > Metazoa > Mollusca > Gastropoda > Stylommatophora > Helicidae > Cepaea > Cepaea hortensis. The sequence goes on from OY992881.1 coordinate 66,634,522, forward strand.
TTTCTTGCATGAATGTTTATAACTGTTGTATTTTTAATGAACATCTGGATAACTTGAATATTAGGTAGCTTTCATCAGTATTGTTGTATGCATGTGAAACATGGACAATAAACACAGTAGAGTTTATCTTCCACTGTAGGCCAGAAGGTTCGCCTGGATATGTTGTAGTTTGGGCAGTCCTGGAGTATGTGCTCTGCTGTCTGCGATGCCAAACCACATGTGCACATAGCTGAGTCACCAATCTTGAATTTTGTGTACATGTGGTTGCATAATCTATTGTGTCCTGTTCTGAGGCGCAGAATAATGACCTGTTCTGGTCTGTCCATAATGTGGTGTTAGTCTTGAGTAGGGTTTGGTGGCCTTCTAACTGATTTGATCATTCTTATCTTTTGGTGGAATGTAATGGGCACACTAGGCTGTTCGTCTTTTGCTCCTTCCTTAGCCAGTCGATCAGCTCTGTCGTTTCTGGGTACTCCACAGTGGGATGGTATCCACTGTATGGTGACCTTATGCCGACTGCTAAGTTCAGAAAGTAGTGTCTTTAGAACTGGTAGTAGCCTGTCACCGTCCTAGATATCTAGGGGAATGATACTCGGGCTCATACAGGCAACAAACTCCGTTCATATGCAATCTAACATGCCAACAGGAACACACATAGTCAGATGTGATAAAACAACAGCATAACTACATATTCAGCAATATACAACATACGGAAGTAAAAATGTATCGAAATACACACGCAGGACAAGATTTGCAAGTGTACTTAGATAAGCCAAGACATTTGTCTTGTTAAAACTCTCTTACACAGAGTTTTATATCTTGGTATCATATGGGTACTTGAGAAGGGCGCGGTTGTAAAAACAACTGGAAACGTCACGGAACTTCGGTCAGATAAGCATGTTTAAGAACATAGAAGAGAGAGACCTCTTCAGCAATCATCTTGAAGTGCTGTATGGGAGAATACATGAGTTGTTGATGCAGATATGTAGGTTGCCAAGTTACTATCCACCAAAATATCACCACAGGTTGTTTACCATGGCTGGTATTTAGTAATTTCTCTGTTGCTATCTTGATTGCCTCAATTTCAGCATCATAGTTATGGCAGTACTTTCCTGTTGGAACTCTGGCTGTGTCCCTAGTATTATTTGGGTATTCTATATACACTCCCACTCCTCCATTTCGAACAGCATTTTGCTCTGACCCATCTGTGTAGACTCGGATCCAGAGATCCCGTGGGTATTCGTCATCAAGTAAGCTGGGAGTGGCTGTTCTGCGCTGTACACTGTTCTGTTCTTCCTTGTCAAATATTCCTCTCACTTTTGTCTGGATAGTCTATGTTCATCTTTCCAAGGAGTTCACTCTGGAATAGTTATCAGTGGGATACCAACTGTGGGAAGATCAGTGGTTTCTCTGCAGAGTTGTTTAGCCTGGTGGATAAAACTGCTTCTTCGCAAAGTCATAATATAGCATATGTGTTATTTATAGCATTTAATATACCTAAATTTTATTATAATGAAGCCCTAACCATTGTAGTTGACCCATCTATGTTAGATAGGTACCACATATTTTACCTGGAAGGAAGACTGTTGGGAGGAAAAACAAGATGAAATCAGGAATGAAGAAATAAAACTCGTGAGAATATGCTAGCACAGATTCCCCTTGCTCTTTTCCATTAAGTTTTTCAGCTTTTACTGAGTTTTCACATTGATTCCTCTTCTTAACAGGCCAGAAAATAATTGTATATCTAGTATCACTAATCAGTTGGTTCCAAATGTTCCTGTATGTAGCCGGGGCGCAGTGTTGGGGTGAGCGCCCAAGATTGCTTAAATACCCCAATGGCTCGTGAATACATAACCTATGTAGCAAAAGTCCAACTCCTGGCCTTCACATGGTGGAACTGTTTCTATTAACAGGAGAAGGGGCGACGGCGAGTTTCTGGCGCCGGAAAATAACCAGTGTGCTCTAGATGTGTATACACATACATGCATGTGCAGACACGTGTGTGCGTGTGTACACATCTAAACTCGAGTGAGACCACAGTCTGCTCTAGCAAAGGAAAGGTGCTGAAGACAGAGGCAACCAGCCAGGAGGCGCACCACAGAAATCAGGATGCCACGCAATTACGCAAAATGGAATATGTCGACTACTGCTAAATGTTATGGTGCTCGTCCTGCTTTGGACCCCCAGGCAGGTGCAGTGCCGGGCCCTATGTCTCGAAAGGGTCCAACCCCAACTACTGGAGGTCCTTCTCAGATGTCCTGTGGAGCCAGGGGACATGAGAATAGAATGGCTGGCCATACTAAACCATCCATCCATCATGTGCCATGCCGGTAAGCGTGGGCGGTCATGTTCTGCCATCTCACTCGATCACCAGAGTCGTGGATCAGTTCCGTGTTTCTGTCTCGACCATGCCACAAGGCCAAGCCATCCAGATACTTGTTTCTAGGTCTTCCCCTTGGTCTGTTCCCCTCGATCTTACCAGTTGTCACCAAGTTCTCCAAATCATTTCTTCTCATAACATGTCCAAAAAATTGTGACTGTCTACGTCTAATGTCTCTAATCAGTTTACGATCTTCATTTGTTTCTTGAAGGACTTGTTCATTGGTCTTTCTGGCTGTCCATGGTATTCTTTGCATTTTCCTCAGAAACCACATTTCTACAGCCATCAGATGTTTTTCAGCCTGGCAGCTCATTGTCCAAGCTTCACATCCATATAAAAGTACAGGTTCTATGTAGCACCTCAACACTCTTTTTCTCGTTTCTATTGACATCTTTTTATTGGTCAGTATGTTTTTCATCTTGCTAAAGGCTACTTTTGCCATGGCGATTCTTGTTCTAATCTCTTCCAGGCATCTCCCATCAGATGTTATCACTGTTCCGAGATAATTGTACCTATTCACTTGTTGAAGAATATTCCCATTTACTTGTATATTACACTGTGGTATTTCGTTCTTCCTAGTGACGACCATAATCTGTGTCTTTTTACAATTTAATTCTAACCCTTGTTGTTCACTGTGTGTAACAACCGCATCTACTAAATTTTGCAGGTCCTGTTCATTGTCTGCAATTAATACTGTATCCTCTGCATATCTAATGTTATTGATGCATCGTCCCCCAATGTTGATTCCTTCCATATCTTCATACTAAACACAGACTTAAAATAATGCACTGGAATGCGGAGGGAGTCAGCAACAAAAAAATAGAATTAGAAAACATCCTGGACCAAGAAAAAGTAAGCATATGTTGCTTGCAAGAAACTCACCTCAACGAAAATATAGCCTTCAAAATCAGAGGCTACCAATGTTACCGATCTGACCGAAAGGACAGGCGAAAAGGTGGGATACTTACCCTTGTAAAAAATAACATCACTGCTTCCCAAATCGAAGTCTACATGGAAGGGGCTGAGTATCAGACACTTAAACTTAAGACAGGCAATACAGACCTGTATCTGATCAATTACTACTGTCCAAGTGACCGCCCACAGGCACTGGACACACTACCATTAACAGAAAAAATGATTGTGTGTGGCGATTTCAACAGCCACTCGCAGAGTTGGGGCTATGATCACATGGACCAGAGAGGAGAGAGACTGGAAGACTGGCAGGATGAGAATAGATTCATCTTGGTTAACAAGCCGTCCGACCCACATACTTTCTACTCGAGATCATGGCACACTACAACTACACCTGACCTGGCTTTTCATTCACCAGACCTGGAGTGGAACATTACATGAATTGCTGGGAAACAACTTGGTGGCAGTAATCATCGGCCAGTCTTTCTAACTGCAGAAAATGAGCTTGTAAGTGAAAGCAACACCCTCTCAAGGTGGAATTACAAGAAAGCAGACTGGGCAATGTACAAGAATCGCACCAGCATACTGGTTAGAAACCTGAACACTGAGAAAGACAAATAAAGTAGTTGAAGAGTTTGGGAAATGCATACTACAGGCAGCGCGAGAAACAGTACCAAGAGGAGCCCGTAAACAATATAAACCCTACTGGAGTAGTGAACTGGAACAGTTGCATAATGATGTGGAAGTATGTAGAAAGCAAGCAGAGACCACACCCAGCCAAGAGCACCACAATAAATTCCAGCACACAAAAGCCAAATTTCAAAGGGCCAAGCTGCAGGCTAGACGAAAAAGCTGGCAGGAAAAAACAGTCTCTGAACTTTGAGAGACACAAAGAAATTGTGGAAGCTAATAAAACAACTTAACGATGAGGGTACAGGGAGAAACTAAAAAATTGCACTACATAAAGATGGAAACATCTTAACAAGAAAGCAAGCAGCTGACCATTTTGCGGACTCATTCGCACAAGATAACAATATTAAAATTAGTCCAGAGAAACAACAAGAGATTCGAGAGAAACGGCAACATACAGGACAGCAGGAAATAGTACATGAGGTTCTGGAGGCACCCATCACAATCAGCGAACTGGAGCTAGCCATATAAAAACTGAAAATGAGAAAGTCACCAGGAGCTGATGGTATCTCCAATGAAATGATCAGGAATCTAGGAACAGAGGCTAAAGCAAAGCTGTTGCAGATCTTCAATAACAGTTGGACCTTAGGCAGTGTTCCACAAGCCTGGAGAGAAGCAACCATGATACCCCTCCTAAAATCAGGGAAAGATAGTTCCATTGCCTCTAGCTACAGACCAATTAGCCTCACCAGCTGTCTCTGCAAAACACTGGAGCGCATCATCAATCACAGACTGCAGTGGTACATTGAAAGTAAAAACATCCTTGTGCCACAGCAGGCTGGCTTTAGGCAGTGCTACTCTACGGAAGATCTGACAACCTACCTCTCTCAAGAAATTGAGGATGCATTCCAAGAGAAGAAGCTGGTGCTTGCGGCATGGATAGATTTGAAGAAAGCCTTTGACAAAGTCTGGAAAGAAGGTCTGATGAATAAACTGAGAAACTGCAAAGTCAATGGAAGAATGTACAAATGGGTGAAAGCATACTTGCACAACAGAAGAGCCAGAGTACAGATAGACGGACTAAAGAGCAAGAAAGTACTACTGCGTCACGGTGTTCCCCAGGGCGGAGTCTTGTCCCCCCACACTATTTCTAATCTTCATCAATGATCTCGTTGCTAATCTACCGCATGGAATTAAAGCGGCAATGTACGCCGATGACCTGGTTCTATGGAGCACAAATGAACATGCATCAGTGGCCACCAGATTGCTACAAAGAGCTGTAGATACATTTGTTGCATGGGCAAATAGATGGTGTGTCAGCATAAACACTGACAAGTGCAGCACCACCCTATTTACCCTCTCTCCAAAACAAAAGGCAGGGACCATCCAGATAAATGGAACACCCCTAAGAGAAGATAAAGGACCAACATACCTTGGAGTAACATTTGATGGCAGGCTGACATAGAGCAAGCACATCAAAAAAGCAGTAGCAAAAGCCAGAAGGAAAATAGTCATCCTGAGAAATCTAAGTGGAACCACATGGGGAGCCAGTGGAAAAATACTTAGCAAAGTTTATCAACAGAGCATACGACCATATCTAGAATATGGGTCAACTGCGTGGTGTTCGGCATAAAAAAACCACACTACAAGAGCTGGACAAAGTGCAAAATCAAGCACTTAGAGTCACCACAGGAGGGATGAGATCAACTCCTATAGTGGAAATGAAGATGGGGAGGACACAAGCACTGAGTGAGCGCAGAGATACGAAAACGCTAATACAAGCAGAAAAGTTCCTCAGCTTGCCAGGCCACCCTATGAAGAACAGATTTGAAAACCTAGCTATGGGGCGGTTGAAAAGAAGTAGTTTTATCCACCAGGCCAAATGACTCTGCAGAGAAACCACCGATCTGCCCACAGTTGGTATCCCCCTAACAACTATTCCAGAGCGAACTCCATGGAAAGATGAGCATAGACTATCATTACAAATCCAGACAAAAGTGAGAGAAATATTTCACAAGGAAGAACAGAACAGTGTGCAGCGCAGAACAGCCACTCTCAGCTTCCTCGATGAAGAATACCCACAGGACCTCTGGATCCGAGTCTACACAGATGGGTCAGCACAAAATGCTGTTCGAAATGGAGGAGCGGGAGTGTACATAGAATACCCAAATAATACTAGGGACACAGCTAGAGTACCGCTAGGAAAGTACTGCCTTAACTACGATGCTGAAATTGAGGCAATCAAGATAGCAAGAGAAATTACTAAATACCAGCAATGGTACACAACCTGTGGTGCTATTGACAGATGCAAAAGCAGTACTCGAGGCGCTCCTGTCTGGGAAATTGCCAGTACTAAGGACACTACTTTCTGAACTTAGCTGTCAGCATAAGGTCACCATACAGTGGATACCATCCTACTGTGGAGTACCCAAAAACGACAGAGCTGATCAATTGGCTAAGGAAGGAGCCAATGAAGAACAGCCTGATGTGCCCGTTACATACCACAAAAGAAAAGAATGATCAAATCAGTCAGAAAGCCACCAAAACCTGCTCAAGATGACTACCACATTATGGACAGACTAGAACAAGTCATTATTCTGCGCCTCAGAACAGGGCACAATAGATTACGCAACCACATGTATACAAAATTCAAGATTGGCGAAACAGCCATGTGCACATGTGGATTGGCGTCACAGACAGCAGAGCACATACTCCAAGACTGCCCAAAATATAACATATCTAGGCAAACCTTCTGGCCTAGAGAGACGGCAGTGGAAGATAAACTCTATGGACCGCTGTGTGAACTGAAAAAGACAGTTCAATTCATACGAGAGACAGCATTGCAGTTATAGACATATTTCAAGCTAACGAAAGAAAAAGAACTAATCAGTTTATAGTTTTCATGTTTCTTGAAAGACTTCCACATTCATTTTTCTGTCTTAATCTAGGTATTTCTTTGCAATTTCCTCAGGTCGTGCAGATTTCTCATCTTGTCTGCTTATTGTTGACGTTTCACATGCATCAACAGTATTGGTACTACTTAGCGCTTTAACACTCCTGTTCTCACTTCAGTTGACTGTGATTTTGCTTTTCATTTTGCAAAAGGCTGCTTATGCCTTGGCCATTCTTATTCTAATTTCAACAAAGCATCTTATGTCAGATATTATGATAGTTGTTAGATAGTTGTACCAATTCACCTATTTAAGAATTTTCCCATTTACTTGAATTTTACATTGTGGTATTTTTGTCTGCTTGGAGATGACCATAATTTATGTTTTCTTACAAGTTAATTCTAATCCTAGTTGCTCACTTTGTACGATACCAACATTCACTGAATGCTGCAGATCCTATTCAGTATCTGCAGTCAATACTGTATCAGACAAAGGACAGGATCTGCAGAATTTAATACGTGCTGTTACTGTACACAGTGAGCCATTTTACTTTGTGGAAATATCTGCCATGCAATTACTTTTACCTTTTGACTTCTTTTAGGACAAAAACATTATGAACAGTATGATCAACAGCATGTACAGGCAAGGAAGACCAGCAACTCCTACCTCAGTTAACAAAGTGACTACCTCTGGACATACGACCTCAGTATCCTCATCTGCAGACTCACAGAAAAGAGTTTCAAAACTCTCTGGGGCTCGGGCTGAATCAGATGACTTACAAGGCAGAGAATCAAGGCAGAGTTTGTGCATTGACAGGAGATCAAATACAAATACTTCTGCAGAAAAGATGGAACTGGATGTCGGCCATAACAGCAGCATTCACTTGGCTATAGCCAACAATGATATGGACTTAATTGATGGTGATGGTTCCAGTCATAAAACAATGGTAAGTTATATTCAGATATTTTACCCAGTTAAAAGTTAGTTGCATATTCTTTACAGGACATAGCTGTCAACCCCATTGTTTTTTGGCTGTTTGTGATTCCTGGGCAAGTTTATGTTCAGTAGTTTGCCATTTCTTTCTGAATAACCGGCACTCACACCATTGCATGGAAACCAGTGCAAGGCTATCTGCTTAAAAATCGTTGGCAGCTGTGTTTCGAATGTGGGATTATAAATTGCATTTGTAACCTCTTCGCCACAGAGCCGGCATAGTACCTAAAACGGAGATGTAATATTTATGTTTTATAATTCAGCATCTACGAAATGCAGATTAAATCAGAATTACAAAGGGTTTGACAAAGTGTGCCTTAAGATTTCTTTAAATGTCCTATAGCAGAAAGCTGCTGTGGGTTTGTGAAATGTTAGGACCATCACATTTTTGTAGGCCAGAGTGCACGGAGGGATGGGTGGCCAGTCTTTGCCTCCTGTACCAGAGCTGACATCGAAGCCTTGCCTAGTTGCATTTATGCCATTGTCAGCATAATGTCTAGCCATTGGACCAATGCACCCGCTGTAACTTAATGTGTTGTCACTTAATCTTTCATGTTAGTAACATTTATTGTGAACTTCGTTGAAGAGCTCTTGTGTTACTGCATTCTTCAAGCCTAATAATGTTTCTGAATATGTTGTTATGTTAGTAACATTGATTGTGAACTTTCACGTTGAAGAGCTTTAGTGTTACTGCATTCTTCAAGACTAGTAATGTTTCTGAATATGTTGTCACGTGAGTTTTCTTGTTAGTAACATTGATTGTGAATTTTCACTGTTTGAGACATTTACTTAATGATTTTTGTTGTACAGAAAAATGTAGACTCTGCTAAAAGTGGACGGCCGAGGAAAAGACGAAGAGAGTCACCTGATGGACTGAAAAAGAAGAAACAAAGTAAAGTGAAAATATATTGTTGTTGTTGTTAGAATACCATCATTTCAATTTCTTCATGCTTGCATGACTTGTCAAACTAGGGACGTGGTATGTTATCACCATGCTCATAAGCTGTCTAAGCAATGAGTGCAAGACTTGGGTGCTGATTGTTTATCATCATTGTGGGAAATTGTTCAAAGTTTGTTGTCCTTGGCAGGCTTCATCATAGTGAAGACCATGGCCAGTCATCTTTTTGTTAGCCAGACTAGTTTCTGCTGAGTATGCCCCATGGCGAGCTGAAGAAATGTCTTGGCTAATATGTAGTCTGACCCTGGCACATCAGTGCCTCTCCATCCCTTCTTGTAGTGTTATTTGCACTACAGGAAAGCCCTGCTATACGTCGCTTCGGTTTACGTCGTTTCTCTATAACTTCTTTGTCACAATGGGACATAACTTCACTTTACATCGCTACATTCCGCTATAACGCCATGAGATTTATTCTGGGACAACAGGGGCAATAGACCAACATTGTATAATACTCAAGATGGACTAAAAATATTAATGGCTGAAGTAGAAAAGGCTATTAAAAAGATGAAAGAAGGAAAGGCTGCAGGTCCTGACAAGATAACAACAGAGATGATAAAATCCTTATCCAGCTTTGGCATTGAAACTATCAACTAATCATGTAATGATATATATAATACTGGGTACATCCCCAAGGATTTGAAAACATCCATTTTCATCACACTACCGAAGAAGCCAAGTTGAGTGTGAGGATTACAGAACTATCAGCTTAATGAGTCACATAACTAAGATACTACTCAAGGTCATACAAGAAAGAATTCAACATAAAATAGATGAGGAAGTAGCTGATGAACAGTTTGAGTTCCGCAAAAACAGCGGCACCAGAGAAGCAATTATTTGTTTGAGGATGTTAACTGAAAAATATTTAGAAGTTCAAAAAAGTAAATATGTTTGTTTTATAGACTACAAGAAAGCTTTTGATAGAGCACAACATGAACGACTAATTACGTGCCTTCAAGATATAGGAGTAGACGGAAAGGACATCAGACTTATTAGTAACTTGTACTGAGAACAAGTGGCGTTTATTAGATGCGGTAATAACTATTCGTCGCTTATAGAGATAAAAAGAGGAGTACAGCAGGGATGTGTACTGTCCCCAAGCCTCTTCAATCTATACACAGAAAGAATTTTTAAACAAGTTGAAATGCCTGGACTCAACATCAATGGAAGAATCATAAACAATCTTAGATATGCTGACGATACCGTGTTACTAGCAGAAAGTGAGCAAGAGTTGCAAGACCTAGTGGAAGAAGTAAACAGGCACAGTGCAGAATGTGGCTTAGATATTAACATCCTAAAAACAAAAACTATGATAATTAGCAGTGAAAAGGAAAGGTCATCAATGAACATCACAGTAAACGGGCAGATACTAGAACAAGTAACAAGTTTCTCTTATCTTGGACATATAAAAACAAATGATGGCAGAACTGAAATAGAAATCAAAAAGAGAATAGGTATGGCCAAAAATGCTTTCAACAGCATGAAATCAGTATTAACATCTAGAGAGATTAATAACGCATTAAAAATGAGAATTGTCAAATGCTACGTATATTCAACGCTACTGTATGGCGCAGAAGCCTGGACATTGAACAAGCAACTAGAAAGTCCCATAGAAGCCCTGGAGATGTGGATGTACAGACGAATAAGTCGTATTTCATGGAAACAAAAACAATCAAATGCAGAGGTCCTAGAAAAACTGAGAATGAAAAGAGAGATGATGAAAGAAATAAAGAGGAGACAAGTGAAATATTTTGGCCACATTAAAAGACATGATACTCTTATAAAAACCATACTGGAAGGCAAGGTTGAGGGCAAGTGAGCAAGAGGTAGACAACGATACAAGTGGGAGGATAACAGCAAGAAATGGACAAACATCAGCCTGACAGAATGTACAGTCAAGTCGAGAGACAGACAGTGTTGGAGATCCATTACAGCCAACCTTCATTGTGGAGACGGCACCTGATTGATTGATTGATGAGTTAGGGTGTGAGAATTGAACCCTGAATCCTGAAATATCAGTCTGATTGTTAAACATTATACCACCTGGACAAGTGATTTGTCATTTTCACAGCCTACCCTAGATTGGTGGGATAAACATGGACATGTGTAGGAAAATAAAATCAGAATTAAAAGGGAAGAAGACTAATCATGATGTAAATATTTTGAATAAGTGCCTAAAGGAATGTTCTACAAGTTGAAGAAACTGGCACATTAAGTAGGATTAAAACTTAGGAGGTTTTGTCACAGTAACTAGTTGTGCTTATGTGTTCATTTATCTGTACATTTCATACTCATCTCAACTGCTCATCTGCCAGTTACTATTTTTATTAGTAAGAATAGTTTTGGGTTTCATGTTTTGCATGCTAGCATTGTAAAATTAATTAACACATCTCTGATGTATGCTTTCTCAGATCTTCATAAACTAGTAATTTTTTATACATTTAATATTGTATTTGTGTGTGGTTAATCACATCTACCATTTTCTTTTCTTTCTTTCTTTTTTGTTTTGTATTTTAGGGCAGGCTGTTTACCCAAATGTGACCTTCTCTAATGTTGGAGGAAATAAAAGTATCTTAAAGGTATGTAGTCACAATAATATCAGAAAGCAGTGTTTCCTGAACAGTTTTCCGTCAGATATTCATGTTAGATCAAAGTGCAGTGAGTTGAGTTGGGTCAAGAACTGACATTACAGCACTCGGGACATTCCCATGTGTGTCCCATCCCCATCTTCAACAGTAAGCTAAGAGTCCCAATTTAATACCGTATTGTTAGCATAAAATGTCTATCAACCTTATATGTCATACTGGTGTACTTTGCTACAAACCTATGACTACTCATTGACCACCAGTGTTGCAACAATGGTACATTTGTTATTGAATTGTCCCTGTTTGTGTTGTCTTACTATACAAATATGTGGCAGCAGCGTTTAAATATGTCTTGTTAGCTGCTATGGGCACATACTATACATTCATAGTTAAATATTAGCAGTATTAGAGAACAAGTTCATTCATGACAGAAATGTAATATATATTAAATTACTATTTCAAATTCATCCTTTGAATTTATTCTTGTGAAATATTTCTTTAGTTTAGAATATTGAAATTCACTTGAGGGTCAGTGTCTCCGACTTCAGCATGCATATTTAGCATGTCTTCCTTTAGATAGATTCCATTTGAAGTTATTGGCTCTGTCTACTCTGTGATTTCTAACTATCAATGGATATTGAATGTTTATACTTTTCCCATAGGATCAGATCTTCTGTTTTCCACTTTTGTTTGAGAAGCCTAGGTATCTTGTCACTCAAGAGATCAGGGAGCATGTATCATCATTAGAAACCAATGGTTCTTGTACAGATTACTAGCCCTAGGCTGGGATTTGAACCCAGTAAATTGTGAGCCTGTGGCGCCATAATCTCTCATGCACACCACTCCCCATATGTAATACAAGGTTGCTGAACACTTGTTTAGTTTAGTTAGTCGACGGATCAACATCATAGCACACGGGTGTAACCCATAAGTGCTCCGTTCTACTCCTAACTAAAGTTATTCCGGAGAATCTCAGCTCAGTGCACAAACTCCCTAGCACCGGCAAGGATCCTGAAAATACTTTGGGTAGATTTTTAACTCAAAATTGTGCCCGGGTAGCACCGTTAGGCTACTCTTTTTCTATTTCCAACTGCCAAGGGTATTATTTACATGCGCAACAATACACACGGGCGTATGATCTCACTACCCAGAGACCAGGGAAAATTTTTGATACTAGAAGTCCACGTGAAAAAATCTCAGCCCTCACCGGGGCTTGAATCCGGGACCTCCAGCACTTGAGGTGGATACCATACATCGATTCCACTCAGCCACCAGAGGACGAAAAGAAGAAGACAAATTACAATACATACCTGTGTGTTACCGAGGCCCATAATGAAAGCACAGAACAGCAATACTGTAACTACCATGCATGTCAGAAGAAGAGACTAGGAATGGTTGGCCTGAAACTGGCTACTAGACTGCATAGAAAAGTTGCTGGAAAATCCCAGCAACCATGAACAGGCCTACATGGGACTTGGTGTGAGTTTGTTCAGGGCTTATTCTCCATTGGGAAATGAAAGAGAGAAGAAGACGGGGGAACATGAAATGTAATTATAGTTCTTCATAAGAAGAACTTATTTGTGTCATACATATTAGATGTCATTATTATTTCATGACAGTTTATTTCAGTAACATACCTAGCTTTACATATTAAATGTGTAAAGATACAGGTTTTCTCATGGCAGATATTGTCACTGGAACCTTCACAAGTGTGAGACTTCACATTTTAGATGTTATGTCAAGAGGTGTAAAGCTATAAGTTGTCTCATGGCAGATATTGTCACCGGAGCATGAAGTGTGAAACTTGGTTGAGAGACTGCCGGCAACGAAGACAGCATACAGAGGACACTTTGAGAGGAGACGGGCAGAACAGACCACACACACACACGACACATTTTAGAAATAATGTCATGGGCTGTAAAGCTACAGGTTGTCTCATGGCAGATATTGTCACTGGAGTATGAAGTGTGAGACTTCACATTTTAGATGCAATGTCATGAGGTGACCAGTTCCTTTCCAAACAATTGTCCTGTGCCTATTTTATGAGGCTGGGTCAACTAATACTATTTATATTATATATTTATATTATAGACAAATATTATGTCATTTCAGTCTGTTAACCTGTTATTTATTATCTTTTTTCTCTCTCTTCTTTTCGCAGGATCTTGACGATTATTGCTACTTTCTAGAATACCCTGAGTTCTTGCAAAAAGCTAACGGAGATTTGCCAAGATGCTTCTTGTTGTATGGTCCATTAGGATGTGGGAAAACATTGCTTGCAACTTCTATAGCTGGGGTTTGTTAGCCAATTTTAAAATAAGAATGGTTGCATATTGTTAGTCTACATCTAAATAAATTAATCGTCACTATCATGTACCATATGGTCTCCACCTATATCTTCACTGTCACAGAATTATGTATGAGAAGTGTGTATTTTGGATAAATAATGAGTGAAATGAGAGGCAATGATCAGTGACACCACTTATTTCTAACTTTTAATTCCATAAGACAGCCATTCATATAAGCCTATTTCCTCTATATAGACCTTATTTACAAGGTACAAGGTGAAACCATAATGGAATAAACTTCTTGGCACATTTTTTTAGATGATCTATATGCTACTTTATTGAATATTCTGTAAAATTGTACCTAACAGTTGGATATTGTATTTATAACATATTTGTTGTAGTTTTTCTTTCAAACTCCCAATTGTGGATGTGGAAATCAAGGGGAATCCACATTATTTTCCCAAGACTTTATGGCAAAACACAATTCAGAGGTAGTCAACCACATTAATGGCTGTCTTAGGATATCTTCGTCCGGTAGGGACAGTCATGAGCCACAGGTGACACCAGACCGTCATCCAGCTACTGGTAGCAAAACCATAACTAAAATACATAAATTTATATTTATATTATATGATTATATATATATATATTTATATTATATGATTATATATATATATTTATATTATATGATTATATATATATATTTATATTATATGATTATATATATATATTTATGGAAGGGATCGGGCAAAATTATAGCTGACAAATACACAATAATTTATTCTGGAAGGGACACACACACAAAAGTGTAGGATTAATATTTGACGTAAAAACAGCAAAGTCAATTAATAGATACTGGTGTATTTCAGAGTTATTATGGTCACAATCAAAGGATATAAATATTATACAAGTAAATGCACCAACAAACAGTAGCGATGAAGAAATACAACATTTTTATGATGAAGTAGAAATGGTGATGGCTCAAATCGGATCACAAGGAATAACAATAATACAGGGAGATTTTAATGCAAGGAAAAATAGAGGATGTAGTGGAGAATTATGTTTTAAGTACAAGAAATAAAAGAGGAGAGAAATAACAGAATGGGCAAGTATCAATGATAAGATAATTGGAAACACATGGTTTAAACACCATAAAAGACGACTGTACACATGGAAAAGCTCTGATAAGAACATACACAACCAAATTGACTACATACTTATTAATAAAAGATTTAGAAATGCTTTAATTAACGTAAAGACAATGCCTGGTGCTGACTGTAATAGTGATCATGTACCACTATGTGGACAAATAAAGGTAAGATTAAAGAGAGGGGGGGGGGGGGGGGGAATGGTTAAGAACCTGAGACTTAATAAAGAGGTTCTGAAAGTAGATGCAGAAATTCAAGAACAATACAGAGTGACTATGAAAAGCAGGTACAATGCATTAGCTAAAATACAGAGTATACATGAACAATGGGAAATGTTAAGCGACTCTGTTCATCAAACTAGGAAGTAAATATTACTGGAGAGAAGCCAAAGAGCTAAGAAAAAATAGATAAATGAAGAAATCTGAATGCTGATGGACAAAAGAAAACAGTAAAAATGACAAACAATAATATGCTAAGATAAATACAGAAATAAGAGATAAACGTGTGAAGGCAAAAGAAAGTTGGTTAAATGAGCAGTGCAAAAATATTGAATCAAATTCCATTAAAGGTATTAGAAATATTCGGAGAATTTGGAGTAGATATATTAACTAAAATGTTGAATGATATTTATAGCAGTGGATATTTACCGAGCAATATGCTGACATCTGTATTTATAGCTGTACCAAAAAGACCAGAAGCCATTGAATGTGAAGATTTTCATACAATTAACCTCATAAACCATGTCACTAAGCTTCTACTCAGAATTATTATGAGAAGAACAAGAAAGAAAATAAAAATGGAAATTAGTGAAGAACAGTACGAATGAATGGACGAACAAACTTTATTTTCAAAGGGTTTAGAATTTGGCACGCAGGCCCATCTGACATTCTGCTCTTCTTCTCTTTCAGTATGGACTTGTAGAAGGAAAGGGTACAAAAAATGCAATATATACATTATGGACACTAATAGAAAGATCAATAGAGACACAGAAAGGCATAATTTTGTGCTTCATAGATTATACT
Source organism: Cepaea hortensis (assembly GCA_963921405.1). Classification (NCBI taxonomy): domain Eukaryota; kingdom Metazoa; phylum Mollusca; class Gastropoda; order Stylommatophora; family Helicidae; genus Cepaea; species Cepaea hortensis. The sequence goes on from OY992881.1 coordinate 66,650,326, forward strand.
AAGGCATTTGAAAAGTAAAACATGATGAACTGATTAAAATTTTGGAAGATAACACTGATTGGAAAGTTTTAAGAATAATAAACAATATTTACTGCAACCAAGTAGCAGCAATTGAAATGGGAAATAAAGAGGGCAATTATGAACAGATAAAGCTAGGAGTATGACAGGGGTGTGTTTGTCACTGGATCTCTTCTCCCCATGAAGCAAAGTAATAATGAGAGAGATCAAAGAGACGCCAGGAATACTAATCGGAGGTTTTAAATAACTAGACGACACGGCCCGGCTTCGCCCAGCAACTGGCTGGGAGCGTCTCATTTAATTCATATAAGTAGTCATATAAGTTCCCGTTCCCGTTGCTCGTCTGTTTCTGATGCTCCCGTTCCCGGAAATATGAAGAAAAGATTGGAAGAGAACTATCTTTGTCCCAAGAGAAAGGGCAACCCGAAACTACTAAACGTAAACTTACCAAGATTTTTTTTTTTTTGGTTTTATTTTTCTTTAAGGGCTCACGGTTCCCAAAGGGGCAAGAGCCACCCCACTGGGTCCCATGTTCCTGTGTGTCGGTTGTGTTGGGTGATCATCCCGGCCCCTGGCATGATCAAGTGCAACTACACTTTGATCATAGCCAAAAGGCCGAGAAGAAACTTACCAAGATATCACAAACACCCAATAAATTCTGGGTTGACTGCGGTGTAATTCAAAGGGTATTGTAGAAGAATAAAACATGTAATGTGATGTCGAAGAGAAATAAAAAAATGAGTTCGAAAATTTTCACATATCTAACATAGATCCATTATTTTTATGAAAACTTTGAAGATCCCTTAAAGTTTTTATCACTTTGTTTATAACGCATTTGAGTGTAGATAACTTCCCTTAAACATTTTACAAAACTTTACGAAAAATACAACATTTATTTATATTACACTAGACGACCCGGCCCGGCTTCGCCCAGCCCCTGGCTGGGAGCGTCTCATTGAATTCAAATACATTTCTCTAAGTGCACAGAGTACGCGTTTGGCCCCTGCTCCCGTTCCTGTTGCTCGTCTGTTTCTGATGCTCCCTTTCCCGTTCCCATTGCTCGTATTTCAGTTGGATCCGTGGGAGTGAGAACAACATCTGTACAAAATATCTCAATTGGATGGACCGTTCGAGAACGCATAAAGGACACACACACAAAGAAACATTACTGTTCATAACTAATTTCTGGTTTCATCAGAGAGTGAGTTCCCTTGGAGCAAGATGGCGGGCCTGTTTCTGAAGCTCGTAATGCCTTTGTCTTTCGTGTTTGAGGAAAAATTGTTGATTTTAAGCTCACAAACTATGTCAGTTGGCTCCACGGGAGTGAGAACAACATCTGTTAAAAATTTCATCTCAATTGGATGGACCGTTCAGGAACGCATAACGGACAAACAAACATTGTCTTTTATATATATAGATAATATAGCAATGCTACTAAAAGTGATGTCCCTTGATATAACTTTTGTTGTTAAGTTCCCTTGCAATATTTTTAATTATACGTCTTTCCTTTTAATGTTGTTTTATTACGTACAGAACTGTTTTTAAACTAACTATATCAGTTGGATCCACGGGAGTGAGAACATCTGCAGAAAATTTAATCTCAATCGGATGGACCGTTCAGGAACGCATAAAGGACACACAAGCAAACATTCTCTTTTATATATATATATATATATATATTTATTTATATATAGATATACGCTATGCAGATGTGAGGTGGTGAAGAAAAAACAACAAGATACATATCACCAACAAAGGATGAAAGATCAAGTATAGAGATCTATATAGTGTGGTTTCACCACTGTGAGGTGGTGTAGAACCATATGACTGAAAGTTTCCACACTAAAAATTCGCCCTTCTCAAGAGAAACCAGAAATGGTTCTTGAACCCCCAAGTGAGTAACTAGACAGAATGGTCAAGTCCTACACTAATAATTCATGAAGAAAGGTTATCTTAGATAGGCGTAAAGAGTCTGGAAATTTTCCGCAGACAAAGAGGAGTTTATCTCACTCTAAACATATAGTTTGCCCACATAAGGTCCTCCAGCCCGCCTAGCTCCTATAATATTATAATAGGTGATAATCACTACTGTAATTAAACACAATATTGAACAGACGTCACAATTAATTGAACTCCAAGACATTTATCTAAATCTAAATTATATTGAAAATAAATGCTTGGGCTGGATGAGGAATGATGACATGTATAGATGGAATCACAACTTATATCTTAACATAGCAAAAACAAAGATAATGCATACAGATAAAACTACAATGGAGAAACAAATATATGTTAATGAGAAAAAATTGGAGGTGTGGACAATTTTGAATATCTTGGGTCATTGAATACCAACAACGGTGACAAAATGAAAGAAATTAATCGACTATCAGTTGCTCTTCAAAGACTAAAACAACTGAATAACTTATGGAGTGGGACAGAAACTACACAACTTATATTTTTGAGAGCATGCATCTTTCCCATTGCAACATATGTCTGTGAGACATGGACACTTACTAAACAGGCTGTACAGCGCATAAATCCTTTGAATATAAATGTTATAGACGAGTTCTAAGAATATCTTGGGTAAAGAAAAGAACAAATGCATCCATACTTCAAGAACTGAATATTGAAGAAGGTTGGCTATTAAAGGTGATAAAACAAAGAAAATTGAAATATTTTGGTCACTTGAAATGTCAGGAAAGTTTGGAGAGAACAATAATGGAGGGTTATAAGCCTGCCAACTCCGTGGCTAAAGGCTTGCGAACGCTGTTTGTGAGCCGGGTACAAGGCGTTCGAAGCTCAGCTGCGACCGATTTGTGCAGCAGACTGTGTAGCATTGTGTTATAACATGCTGGTATGGGAGCCGATCGTTCAGAAAGCAATGGTAAACTACTGAATGTAACACTTGCCTAACACATCAATGGCAGCTGAAAAATGCTGGTGTTGACTGCAACATCCCGTAAGGGATACGCAACTTTTTAATATGCTTGGGAAGAGAGGAAGAGGAAGGCCAAAGAGAAGATGGGTGCAGGATGTGGCGGATGATCTCCAGATGGATGTATCAGGTGCTTTCTGGAAGGTTGTTATGGGAGCGGGGTTCTGCAAAGGACATGCTACTGAATGAATGAATGCAGATGATACAGTATGGGTGGCAAATAATACAACAGACCTACAACAGTTATTGGATTTTGTAGTAACAGAGAGTGCTAAGAAAGGAATCTCTTTGAATATCAAGAAAACAGTAACAATGGTGATATCAAATAAAATGGTGGCACCAGCATGTGACATAGAAATAGATGGGAAAATTCTTAACCAAGTGAATTTTATTTTAGCGCTCGCTCGTTTTGAACTCAAGTGTAGTACATACACTCTATTTATAGTAGTGATGGACTGAATTTTGTGTGTGGATTAGCTTTCCCTATTAAGTGTCCCTTGCCATCAGGCGAACCAACTCTGTCTTCAGAGGTACTTGTAATTTATTTACATCCTGAAGTCAAGGACGACAGGTCAACATTTTAGTCCAGCTGTCCTGTGTAGTAGGGGTTAAACCGCTTACCTCGGCATCAGCACAATGAATGCTTAAGAACACGTGTTCTTACTCATTCGGCCATGCGGATCTGCACCAAGCGGACAATTTTAAATACCTAGGAGCATTTATAACATCAGGTGGAAGATGTACAACAGAGATTAAGAGCAGAATAGGGCAAGCAAAAGCCACATTTCAGAACATGAAGAGTATCTTATGCAATAAGTCATTATCACTGAATGTAAGAGAGTGCCGAAGTGCTATATAGAACCAGTTTTCCTGTATATGGCAATGAATCTTGGAATGTAAATGAACAAATTAAGAAGAAATTAGAAGCAACAGAGATGTGATTCCTGAGACGAATATTGCCTAATTCCTTGGACTGCCAGAGTAACTAACAACGACTGCCTGAAACAGGCTAATGAAACTAGAACATTATATACAATTAGAAAGAGACAACTTTCTTCGGTCATGTGATGAGAAATGATACTGGGCGGATTGAGATGGAGGAATATCATCAGCAGAGTTGATACAGAACATCAAAGACCGAGATCTGTGGAGAGCTATGAATGCCTATGCCAGCTGGTAGGGCACTTGATAATGATGATGATTATAAATGTATTAATTTATTACTTTGGTTTTCAATACATGTGTTAAAAACTTCATTTTTAAGATAGATCTTTACAGTTTTCTGTATTGAGACCTTATTTCTTTTACTGAAGGTAATATTTATAGGAAATTTAATAAATGTTCATTTATTTTGCAGGAGTACGAAGTTCCCTTGCTTAGTGTAAAAGCTTCCGAACTAGCCGGGGGAATATCAGGAGACTCCGAAGCAAATATCCAAGACTTATTTAACCAGGCTGCTGTAAGGCTTTTTAAAAACTATCCTAAGTGTTCAGTCTTCACATATACTTCAATAATAGTGTGAAGTAATAAGCATTCACATTTGCTATTGTATTCTTGTGAAGTGTTCGGCTTTTACCCATACTTCTGGTGTTATAAGGTAGAGTTAGTGGCCACATTTCTTTCCTTGAAAAACTCTGGGGCAGACATTTTTGGAGTTTGGGTAAAACACAACATGTGGGGGGGGGGGGGGGGGGGGGAAATGTCTGAATAAAAACACAACACCTGACTGGGAAAAAATATACAGGTGACCGTTTCCATCAAAAACTTTACCAACAAAGAAGAAAAACAGAACAAAAAAAGAACAGATTAATCAAAAGAATACTTATCTCGACATCCAAGAACAACAAAACTGGTGGTGAAAACCTTGGTAATTCACCTTGGATAATTCATGGTTGAGCAGAAGTGATGGCAGCATTTTTTAAACAGAAGTGGTAAGTGGGTGGATCTGAAGCAGAAGGTGGAGATGGCACAAGAGCCATTGGTTTAATGGAACATCACAACCTTCTTCGGAAGTGGAGTAAGCTTGTTCAAGAAAAATCTATTGAGCTTCATATTGTTCCACTGTATGAAGAACCAAGGTCGTTAAACAATTGACCCAGCCCCTGATAGGTTTCAGGAAGTGGTCAGAGGAGTGAAGGCGGCCATCATTATATTGACTACATCACCCAGTGGATACTGATTGGTTAATACAATTGTGAGATTAATGCCTTATACCTAATATGCCCCATGTCGTGGAAAAGAATTTCTGTGCATTATGAAGAACACTCAGTTGTCTAGAGAGACAGCTGAATTCCATCCATTGATTATTTTCCTGTGGTTGTCATGAATTTTGTCATCTTCACAAATTACACCAGCGCCAGTTACTGAGCACCATTTTGAAGACAAATATGAAAGGGCAAGTTAATTTTGTTCATAGCCATCATGCCTCTTACATTCTATTACACTATCATTTAACATATTCACTGAAAATTGGGAAACAAAATTAATGGTTTCAAACAGTGTCTACAGATTTTATTTAATAGCATTTTTAAGTAGAAGATTACATCATTATCATGCTACCAAGTTGCATAAAATAAGTTCATTGTGAAAAAATTAAACTTTTCAGCTGTTCATCTTGTAAAAATGGTGTATGAGTTTTGCAAAGTGTACACTTGATGAAATTTGAAATAACACCATTTGATAATGGGAGACAACAATGCTTTGACTTCTGGTTGTTGAGTCATGAACTTACATTACATCACTCAGAACATTCCCAAACACACTCTATTCCCATATTCAACAGCCCGTGAAGAGTTCCAATACTATTGGTGCCAGTTGCAGTCTGATTATTTATCCACCTGGCCTTTCCTTGGTGTACTGAGTGTCAGCATCAGTCAGACCCTCTGGTCGCAACATTTTCTTACGGCCATGATGATTTATCTAAGATTTATGGTCATTAAGGTATTTATTAAAGAACGGCTATTATGTGCACAGCCAACTCTGATTTATATCTTTAATTATAAAGTTGTCTGTATTAAATGATAATTAACTGAAGTAAATTTTAAGGTTCTATCTTTGTGATTGTAATGCAAATGCTGCCTTCATGCCTACAGGAACTTGCACCTTGTGTTCTGTTGATAGACGATGTTCATACTATAGCCACCAAGAGAGAAATGGCAACCACAGGCATGGAAAATATAGTTGTCACGCATCTTTCCAATAGTATGGATGGTAAGTGTTTCTTCACAATTGTAAGTCAGATGTGTAAAGTTTTGAGCTTAGTGAAGGATCATTTTGATTTCCCATTGATATTGCTATAAGTGCTGCAGCCTCCTCCTATAGAATCTCCACCACAGTGCATGAACTCCATACCATCAGTGAGGATTCAAATGTGTGTATATCATCATCACACGTGCTATAAATATTCATTTGTGGGTGGGTTTTCTAATTTTGCAAATTTTTTGCCCTTGTCTGAGAAAGCTGGATGTCTGATACACAACCCCGAGATCAGCTTTTCTTAGTTTATATGAAAAAAGTCCATACTGTGAATCAAACCAAATCTGCATGAGTCATAGACAGATCTAACAACTCCACCCCTTTAAGGGTATCATTGGCACCTTGCCGTCTTGACAGATGATAGTTTGTGCTTTAAAAAGGCATAATAACTTTTACCTATGGCGGTAGCGAATGTGACTGATAAGGCCAATTTGCGCTGTAAATGTCCGTTCACAGTGGGTACATGTGAACACGTGGTCATTTCCACCATCATGCACCATCTTACGTCTCACACGCTCGGTGTGTGATTTATCTGCAATAGTTTTCTCCTTTGTCTTTATTCCATTTCTGATGTTTGCCCTCCATGCAACACGTTCAGTGGCGACTTGCTCCCAATGTGCATTATCAATGCCTGTATTAATCATGTCCCGCTTACACACATCTTTGTATCGTAGTAGAGGCCGACCCTGAGGTCTCTTACCCATCTGTAATTCACCAAAAAAGATGTCCTTTGGTATTCTACCATCATCCATCCTCCTAAGATTTCCTATCCATCTAAGTCTACGAAGACTGAGCATGGAATAAACCGTCACACAACCTGATCTTTCCAATACTTCAGTATTTGTGATTTTGTCTTGCCACTTAATACCAAGTATTCTTTGCAGACACCGCATATGAAAGCTGTTTAAACGTTTCTCTTGGTGTGAGTAAGTTGTCCAGGTTTCACTGCCATAAAGAAGAGTACTAAGGACACAGGCTTGATAGACAAGGACTTTCATTTTGGCAGTAAGCTTCCTGTTCTCCCAGACTCTTTTTCTTAACCTATTCATTGTTGTTGCTGACTTACCAATCCGGATGTTGATTTCCTGATCTAGGGATAATTTGCTATTTACCACTGATCCTAGATATGTAAAATGGTCTACCATATCTAGTTCGGTGTCGTCAATAAAGACTGACGGTACCCCATGTGCACCTTGCGACATAATCTGTGTCTTCTTTTTGCTAATTGTTAAACCAAATTCAGAACAAGCATTGGAGAATGCAGATAGTAGGCATTGCAATACTTCCTCAGAGTGAGTCATAACTGCAGCATCATCTGCAAAAAGCAACTCTCTGATTAGTACCCTCCTAATTTTGGTCTTGGCTTTCAATCTCTGAGCATTGTAGAGGCCGCCATCTGAACGTGAGTGAATGTATATAACACCATCTTGATCACGAAAGGCATATTTCAGTAGAAGTGAAAAGTATATTCCAAAGAGGGTGGGAGCTAGTACACAACCTTGCTTAACTCCACTCTTGTTTTCAAACTCTTCAGAAGTTGCACCATCAAACTTGATTATACCCTTCATGCCTGTGTGGAACGATTCCACAATGGACAGAAGAATTGGTGGGCAGCCAATCTTCTTTAGTGCCTTGAACAGACCCTCACGACTGACCAAATCAAATGCCTTTGTGAGGTCGATGAAGGCAATAAACAATGGTTGATTCTGTTCACGGCATTTTTCTTGCATTTGTCGCAATGAGAATATCATATCAATGGTAGACCGGTTCTGTCGAAAGCCACACTGTGATTCGGGGTAGACTTGATCTCCTAGGACTTGAAGTCTGCGCAGAACAATTCTAGCAAATACTTTTCCAACAATACACAGAAGTGAGATACCCCTATAGTTGCTGCAGTCGCTCCGATCGCCCTTGTTCCTACACAGTGTTATGATGCTTGAATCTTTGAAATCCTGTGGGACTTGTCCTTCTCGCCAGCATAGCTCTATTAGCTGGTGGATCTGTAGAGTGAGGTGTCTTGCCCACTCCTGATAACCTCGATTGGAATCCCATCCTTACCTGGAGCCTTGCCAGATGCAAGTTCATTTATAGCACACTTAACATCTGTTATGGTGGGAAGTGTTTCCAGGTGGTCAAGAGTTGGTAGAGCCTCTATGGCGTGAGGGCATCATCCTCTAGTTTGGTCTCACTTGAGTAAAGCTCCAAATAGTGCTCTACCCATCTGTCCATCTGCTGTTTCTTATCAGTGATGATTTCTCCAGTCACGGTTTTCAATGGTGCACTTCTTTTGATCATTGGACCACAGGCTTTTTTTATTCCTTCATACATGCTTCTTATGTTTCCCTTATGTCACCAACTGGCTGGGGTTAGATCCCAGATGGGCAACCACTCAGCCAAAATCATTTTCTTCTACTGGTGGTTAGTTCTGGATGCAGTTTGAGATCCCCTAACTCTGTCAGAAGGGACTCATTACCACTCCAGATCCCAGAGAGAAAACGTGGAACAAATGTCTGTTATGCTGATTTAACCCTTTACAGGGCAGACGCTTGTCCATTTTGTAGCCCTGAACGGGCAAGATTTTTTCAGGTTTGGAAAAAGTTCGGGTCGCGTTAGTAAAAACATCACAAATAAGGTGTTAGTCAACCGATTTTAGTTAAATAAACAACACAATGAAGGGAAAAGCATGCAGAATATGTTACTCGCGTGATTGTTGCCGGTAATCCATACATGAACACAAATATTTACGAAATACGGCATGTTGTTTGTGATTTTCCGTCACCTATACGGCAATATACAAACACATTTTCAGAATCATAATCACTTTCTTTAAAGTCCGACTCACGACTGCTAATGCAAAGTAACGCTTTGCACTGATATCTAGCTCCGATTAATAGTCAACTTCGTGCCCTTTAATGTCATTTGAAATGAACCTAGCGAAATCTCGGCTATCACTTGAAGAATCGCCGAAATCCATTTTGAAAAACAGCGTAAAAATCCCGAAAACTATCAAAAATTGTCCTTAAAAGTCCGTTCAAATTGATACTATCGCGTTTACAAATGGCGGCCACGTTGTCAAGCTGTAGGCAAAAGCGAAAGTAGCCGTCGGAAGTGTCGGAAAGCCGAGAGATCGCGATTTTACAATGCATAATAGTATCGGCCGGAATCGGACGCTACGATCGTTTTCTCGCATCGGCCGGAATCAGACGCTATGCCTTGTAAAGGGTTAAGACACTGTCCCTGATACTCAAGAAAACAGCCAAGAAGTGGCTCATTGAAGATAGACTATATCTATATAGATTTGGCTGTACTTGGTATCACCAGAAGTGAGAAAGGAGGAGTTAAGCTATGTAACGTAATCTGGTTACTTATGACTGCATAGGCAAGGTCCCTCCGTGACATAACTTCCTACTTCTGGACAATATGTGTGAACCCCCACTTAATGTTCTCCAAATGTGTGTACATATTTAATCTACACAAACATTTATCAACATTTAGAATGTATACAGACAACTGAGTTTAAAATACAACAACTGTGTTTATTATTTCTAGTATTGATGATCATATGATGATGATGATTATATTATGGTATACGTAACTTAAGAGGTCACATAGTTCATGCTTCCCCCAGTGAGACGCAGTTCACTGTCAGATTGAAGGAGTCCAAATTGGTCCCTTCACAAGGCTAAATCACTTCCTGATATGGGTTGTTGACTGTCCATTGCTCCTAAGAGATCTGGAATGAAACGAACGGAGATGGGTAGTATTTACGTCTACACATCTCAAACACATATGTCTATACATTCATATAAACATACATTCAAGTCATAATATATGATGGTATGATGATATATGATGGCATGTTACATAAACATATATCAGTTCTAAATAAATAAATATATATATATATTCATAAAACCATTTAGAACATCTATAGCTCAAAACATACATCATCACATACATTTATGTAATGGGGTGTTTCCCATATAAGTTCACCTCACTTACTCTTTCCCTTTCTGATTCATTCATACTGTCTTGTCGGAAGGGCTGGTCGCACAGTCCTGTCGAACATTAAATGCCTTCCCTGAATCTGTCTGGGATATTGAATGTCCTAAGTCATGTCTGTCCTCATGCAGACATCATGCAGACAAGGTGAACTGGTGCCATTCCTCAAACCAAGTGGTTTCACCACAATCTTGGTAGGCACTCAAAGTGTTGGTCCAAATAATCAATGTTAAGTGGACGCTATCAAGAGACTGGTAGCTCTCAGGAAATTCTCCTAAGTAGTCAGTCTCCCCAATGTTTAACATCATACAGGATGAATCTAAATGTATCTCTTGTACATGCATAAGCCACACGCTCATGTAGCTTGGATAATGGATTTCTCCAAATTATCACATACAACAAATCAGACAACCAAGTAGTGAATGAAAGAAGAATTTAGTTCTCAGTGAAATCGTAAAGCTAGAACGGGAACATTAAGTACAAAGAAAATCCACGAGTGTAAAGTTTGGGAGAATATGTAGAAACAGGAAACTACACAAGCCTTCAGACTAGCAGACAAACTAATCAGAGTAATGGTATTACCTGGGTTTTATAGTTTTGGAAATTCCATAATAAAACTTTGTACAGAAGTCAAACAGAATGAAATGATAGTATTTCTCCAGTAGGTATCCTTTTGCTATACGTGAGTTTGCGTCTGAGGATTGTTGTCCCTGCTCGTAGTTTTATTCTCTCCGTTCCTGGCTAGTTTCCACGCGGTCTAATTAGTATGTCCCCTATTCATTAACGCCGCCTATTCTATTTCATGTAGGATGAGTTACCGAGATGGATTAAGTCCCAAATTCTTTTCACCCCTCCTACATTCCTGTGCACGGTAGTTTCATCTGTCAATCAAATTGACTGATGTTCCGCCAGATGTCTGAAACAATGCTTTGGCCCATGCAACAGACATTGCGTCATACCTACATTCCAATCTGCTGGTGCCTCCTCACTTTCCCAGGAATTAACAAGCTTTATCTCCTGGGTTACGTGGGGTGTAAGGCCTGCATTATATTGCCATCTTACAATCACCCGTCTGTCTGCTGAACTCGCTTGTTGCGGCAACTACAAACGTTTTCTATCTCAGCAAAGTCTGGCTCTTATCTCCCATTCTGCCGTGGCTGGTTTACACGTTAGGTCGTGTTAACCGTAAGGTGTTAGGTGTCAGTCACTATTCCAACCACAGGATTGTAAACTAACACGTCAATCTCAACTGACTGGCTCCGCGATGTATCAAGTCGTCCCCAGCCCAGATTTCACACTTTGCCGTCTTTCACTTCCCTTGTACTGAAAACAGCGAGTTTTCAACCTTTGATAGCGCCCGCCGACTTGTGCCGTGGTGTCTGGGTTTTACATTTGATCTGTACATCAAAGCTTTCTCAGACCTAGCATTACAGAAATGATGGGGCGTGCGTGGTCAAAAATGTATTTTTCTCTTGTTTTCAATCCTCTTGCATTTCTATCATTTTATGGTGGACGTTTATTCTTTTAGAGAATTACAGAAAAATATTGTGGAATTCCTTCCAAACTTGTGTAATTCTGATGCTGCTGGGGCCGTCCCGTCACACCTTATCACTTGCGATTTGAATGGACACACATAACTTGATCCAATAATCTTTTGCACATCCTTCCTAGCTTGCCGTAGCTCACTCAGAGTGTTTCGCTTTGGTCTTTCCTTGTTTCTTAAGAGAGCTATCTTTCTTCTTCTTATCAATCAAGGGCTGCAGAGTCTCGCTGTTTGCCGCAAACCAGTCCTGCCTCTTATGATCCACATTGCCGTAAACCCTTACAGCAGTTTTATAAAGAGTTTCCTTAAGTTGACCCCACTTTTCATTTACTGTACAATTTTCTGGTGTATCAGTAAAAGCGTCTTCAAGTTGCTGTTGAAACTGAAAGCACTTTTCAGGATCGTGAGTGTTAATAATATTAATCCTGGGGCTAGATTTGTGTTTAGCTGTGTAGATTCTCTTTGGTCTCAGTCTAACCCTTGCAACAACCAAAGAATGATCCGTATCACAGTCAACACTGTGGTAACTTCGAGTCAATGATATATGGTTCAGATGTTGTCTCCGTGTGATGATGAAGTCCAGCAGGTGCCAATGGCCGGATCTTGGATGTTTCCATGTGACCTTATGCATCTCTTTTATTTTAAAAAACGAGTTTGTAATACATAGGTCATTACTGGTGCAATGCTCCAGCAGCCTTTGCCCATTTTTATTCATGCGACCGATGTTGTATTTTCCAAGGGACACTGGCCATGAACTCGAGTCCTTGCCCACACGAGCATTGAAATCACCGAGCATATAAATGTAGTCAGATTTTGGAACTGCCTTGATCACAGAGTCTAACTCCTCATAGAATGAATCCTTCACATCATCAGAGGAATCGAGTGTCGGTGCATATGCAATAATAATGGTGGCAAAACCACAAGAGGTTGCCAAGCACAGGGATAATAGTCTTTCATTTCCTCCTGCTGGAATTTCAATCATTCCCAGTAGCGAATTCTTCACTGCAAAGCCCACACCGTGTTGCCTTTTTTCTGCCTGCCCTCTACCCTTCCAAAAAAAGGTGTAATTGTTTTACCTCAGTGACCCTTCCTCAGCGAAGCGAGTCTCCTGCAGGCCAGCAATATCAATGTTAAGACGATTGAGTTCGGCATCAATCACAGCCGTTTTTCTCACATCGTCAATATTGGTCAAGTCAGTGGAAAATCCTGGACACATGGTTCTCACGTTCCAGGTTGCAAGCCGTAGCTTGAGGTTTCTATTCTTATTTTTATTTGTACCTGGTGCATTGGTTTTACAGCCTGCGATTCAGATATTGTCCTAGCCCCAAGCACCCATTGAAGCAGGCAGGCTGTGGCGGATCAGCACCCAATTGGCCGGGGGATACCCAGCTTGAGGCGGGGGGTACCCAGCTTGAGGCAGGGGGTAGCTGATCAGTGACACCTATAGGTGTCTCCCACCATTAGAGGCAACGCGTGGCGTCCCTCGTCTACGCCAATTGACAGGGACTTATAACCCGTAACAGTTGCCTCTCGCTTTGATTCCGAGACCAGTTAAGACCAGGGATGGAGTTATTGCCTCTCCATAGCACAAAGCCTGGGCTAAAATATAGAGATCATGTGTTGCCCATGCAGCATGATCCCTCTCTCGGCCTGCCTAGTTCACTCCAGAGGAAAGGTAACACCCCTACATCTGGAACAAAACAAGCTGCAGAAGCTGCCGGATCAGCAAAGCAATGCTCTAACTGTCCGCCTGTCGGAGCTTCGATCCTAGACCAGCTGCCAACCAAGGCTTAGGGCCTGGTCTGCCCTTCCATGACATTTTGTCTTTTGCTTGCATTTCCTCACACCAGGGTAAGGCTTGTACCCTCCCAAATGCGCTCTTCCGCCCGAAGCCGTTGGTACAATGTGGGGTGTCGGGTTTGGTAAGCGCCGCCCAACGTTCGGCGCTAACAGAAAGCAGGTAGTACCGTCTACTGTTAAACGGTAGCTCAGTCATATCTGACTAAGACCTGACACAAATTTAAGGGTATATAAGAGGTAAATATCACACTTGTGTTGCTAGAGCCCATAAGGGAAGCAAAGAATAGTAATACTGTATTTACCCTGCATGTCATAAGAGGCAGCTGAGGAGGGTTGATGTGAGACTGGCAGCCTGACCCTTGTAGAAAACTGCAAAATCCAACCAACCATCAACAAGTATACAGAGGAATTTGAGTGAGCTGGTTATTCCATCGGGAGATTAAATGCATAAGAATAAGATGAAGGTAAACATGTAGAAATCAGTAAATTATGGTGATTTACTGGGTATAGAATACCTAGTTTAATGTATTGTTTTGTAACATGATTAGTTGCATAGTTTGGAATCAGTTACGATATATTAATTTGTGTATTTATAATAATTATTATTCTAAAAATAGATCTGAAGTCAAGAAAATTGCCTGTATTGGTGATATGTGCTACTAGTAGTCCAGATTCACTGGATGAAGCATTCAGAAGAACTGGACGTTTTGACATTGAATTTGCAATGAGATTTCCCGACGAAGATGCCAGGAAAAGGTAGTTGTTTTTTGTTTCATTTATCATTCATAGTCTTTTCTCTGAGAAACAGGATATGATGCCATAAATATCAGTGGTCATGACATACCAGAGATTCTATATGCTGATGATACAGTATTGCTATCCACAACACAGAATGGTAAAGAAAACCTAATAACCTAAACCCAATTGACTAGTGAAAACCACAACTTATATCTTAACATAGCAAAAGCAAAGATAATGCATACAGATATAACTTCTATGAAGAAAGAAATATATGTTAATGAAGAAAGATTAGAGGTGGTGGAAAATTTTGAATATCTTGGGTCACTGATTACCAACAATGGTGACAAAATGTAAGAAATTAAAAGACAAATATTTATTGCTCTTCAAAGACTAAAACAACTGAATAAATTGTGGAATGGGACAGATAGAAATGCACAAATTTAATTTTTAAGAGCCTGCATCTTTCCCATTGCAACATACGCCTGTGAGACCTGGACGCTTACTAAATAAGCTGAACAGCGTATAAATGCCTTTGAATATAAATGATGTAGACGAGTTCTAACAATATCTTGGATAAAGAAAGGAACAAATGCATCCATACTTCATGAGCTGAATATTGAAGAAGGTTGGCTATTAAAGATGATAAAACAAAGAAAATTGAAATATTTTGGTCACTTGAAATGGCACGAAAGTTTGGAGAGAACAATAATGGAGGGGTATATGCCTGGGAAGAGAGGAAGAGGACGGCCAAAGAGAAGATGGGTGGTGGATGATCTTCATATGGGTATATATATATATATATATATATATATATATATATAGTTGCAGGACATCTTGCTTATGATCGAGAGGTTTTCTGGAAGGTTGTTATGGGAGCGAACTTCTGCAAAGGACATGCTACTGGATGGGTCTTTTCCCTTCTACCATGGCATATTTATATTTCAGAGCGATGGGGTCCATTAGGGTCTGTGTCGAAGGTGCAATAATGTCTACAGAAGCAACTGTTTTTCTAATAGTAATTTTCTTGTACTATGACCAATGGTTCACAAATGTACTCAACAAGTAGTGGCCATTTTCTAACTGTTTATTCCGCTGTTTCTCCTGATTGGGAGCAGTTCGAAATTTTCTTAATGTAGAGGTGCTGTATCCAATGATGAGTGGATGTGAAATTAGGCATGACAGTCAAGATTTGTTGGACACTATATCAGGAGAAATAAACTTGCAAACTTAATGGCAACTTGCAAACTTGATAGAAAAAGAGCAAGGAAGGACACAAGAGACAAATACCTGGATAGCTTGGCCACATGGCATAATCGTGACAACAACACAGATGTGAGCCAAGATTCTGGTGAGATGGGTGAGCCCATTCTTATTAACATGGCACATGATTGTGATTTTTCATATTGAGGTTGCAATATAATACAAGCTTTCTCCATGTCATCAAGTTTTCACTGATATTTCATTTTGTTTCTTTCGGTAGTGACAGTGAAGCGGACTATGAAGTTGATCAACATAAAGTGAGTTTGACTTTTAAACTTTGACTACATTTTAAATATGTTTGATTGATTTACGTGAATTGCAGACCATCTTCATACCACTGGAGTTATCTAGAATGTAACTATTACTTTTATTAGAAACATTAAAATACAGGTCTTAGAAAGATGAGGAAGAAATTATTCATTGGTTGAGAGGTTACAGTGTCTACAGAAGGTTCTGGAGTCAGTCTCAACATAGAGTTGGGCATTTTCCTAGATTATTAGTGACTAATGACATCACTGTCCCCCTGATCTCTTGGGCAGCGAGATTAGATACCCAGCCTTCTTTGATATGGGTTACAAACAGGAAGTCCTGTGTACAAGTTGTGCATGTTACAAATTCCACAGCATTTGAAAATTGCAAAGAGTAGGCTGTAAGGTAACTACTCTGGCAAAATTTTTAGGAAAGAAATCTACCCACGGATAGGTAAAGCACGTAACTTTGAACGGAATCTGTCTAGAGGAAGCGAAAGCTAACACAAATGTACACCAAAACTCTGACATGCTGACTTTTCAAGTGCATAACTGGGAATGACGCACTCCCCTTGAAGAAGTAATGAAGAAGGAGAATATGAGCTCTACATATACTTACATATACAGATGCAGATAGATACAGAGCTCTACAGCATTGGTGAAGATCCAAATGTGTGTCACCAAAAGCACACATGCTATATTTTCTTGTGGGTAGATTTGAAATTTAGCAGGGTGGCAGCTTATATGTCTTGCTGTTATTTTTCATGTTGGCAATGTACACAACAAACCCTATAGTCCAAAGGACTATCTCATCACATCAGGAAATTTGATATTTGATTTGTCTGTTAGAGGCTATAGTAGTGCAGTGGTATATCCTTCCTGCTACTCACATAACCACAATGGTTTGGGGTTTGGTCTCCACTGGTAGTGGGAGTCTTTAATGACTTATACAATCTTGGGGTTGACTTACATTCATAAAATGAATAGTAGAGATCTAAGATGGAAAATTTATTAATATGGTATGATTGCATTACACCTGTGGCTTATGCAAACCAATGTGGGCCAAGCACCACATCTTAAAGATGTCTACATGACTTGTAAATGTACTTCATTTTGACTTTGTTTCTTGCATGAATGTTTATAACTTGTCCTTTTTAATGAACATCTAGATAACTCTAATATTAGGTAGCTTTAATCAGTATTGTTGTATGAATGTGAAACTTCGACAATAAGCATAGTTAAGAAGCATCTAATGACAGATGAAATATTTCCTGGACAAACAGAAAAAATGAATGAGGCAGTTCTTCAAGAAACTGATCAAATTCATACATCTATATATATAAAATAGAATGTATGTCTGTAAGTATGTCTGTATGTATGTTATTTATGCGTTCGCGAACGGTCCATCCGATTGAGATGAAATTTTCTACATGTCTTCTAATCATTCCCGTGCTGCCAACTGTCATAGTTTTTTTTAGTGTACAAACAGTTATTTACTTAATATTATTTAATAATTTACATTATAATGTATATATAGCAAGGGGACATAACTTCTAATAGCATTGCTATATATGTAAAATTGTTGCATATTTCTCAAATAAGTGGACGTTTTCGCTACAGTTATCTACAGGCATATGCGTTATAATCCTCCTCCTTCCCCATCTCCACTTCCTCCTCCTCCTCTCCCCCCCCCCCCCCTCCTCCTCTCTCCCCTCCTTCTCCTCCTCCCTCCACCTCCTCCTCCTCTCCTCCTCCTCCCCTTCTCCCTATTTAGTTATTGGGATGAAGATTGTTCTCTTCCAATCTGTTCGCCATATTTCCGGGAATGGGAACAAAGCTTATATGACTACTTATATGAATTAAATGAGACGCTCCCTGCCAGTGGTTGGGCGAAGCCAGGCCGGGCTTCTTATATGGGAACGGGAACCGGAGCAGGGGCAGAATATGAATTAAATGAGAGCTCCCTGCCAGGGACTGAGCGAATCCGGACCGTGTCATCTTTTTTGGGAACGGGAGCAGGGGCCGAATATGAATTAAATGAGACGCTCCATTTACCCAAGTTAATTGTTGGGGGAAGATGTAAAGATCTTTCAAGTGCTCTTTCTAATAATAGACAGACAGATAGATAGTCGGGAACGGGAGCTTATATGACTACTTATATGAATTAAATGAGATGCTCCCCACCAGGGGCTGGGCGAAGCCGGGCCTGGTCAGACAAACAGATAGATAAACAGACAGACAGATAGTCGGGAAAGGGAACTTATATGATTACTTATATGAATTAAATGAGATGCTCCCCACCAGCGACTGGGCGAAGCCAGGCAGGGTCAGCTAGTTTATTATAAAAATAATATGTAGATAGTCAAGATTTTCTTATCATATTCTGAGGAGAGATTAACTTGAAGACTTAGTAACAGCAGGAAAATTTGATGGAAAAAGGGCAGGAGGAAGATAAAGTGATAAATACCTAGATGGATTAGCCAAACGACAAGGGTACAGACCTGATGATCATATGAAATGTCAAACCTTGATTAGCCACATTTATCAGCATGGCACTATATGGTGATGAGGTAGCTTTTCTTTCCTAGTTATTATAACTGCTCATAATTAAATTGTGATATAACATAGATATTTTGAGTTGTAACATTGATACGTAACTGTTTTGAATTGGAGAAGAAAAGTGTGGCTATACCAACTCACAAAGTCATAATCTAGCATATGTGTTATTTGTAGCATTTAATATACCTATATTTTATAATGAAACCCTAACCATTGTAGTTGACCCAGCTGTGTTAGATAGGTACCACATATTTTTCCTGACAGAAAAGACTGTTTGGAGGAAAAACATCAAGATGAAATCAGGAATGAAGAAATAAGACGTGAGAATATGCTAGCACAGAATTACATACAGAAACAACAGATCAGATTGTTCACTCATGTACCAAGAATGTCAGTAGAGACTCTCAGAGGGCAGTGTGGTTTCATTATAGTGGTACAATATTAATAGGTGGACCTTGAAAGTGAATAGTGGAAGGGGTGGTAGAGGCTGTAGACTGGCTTGTGTGATATCAGAGCTCCCAAAAAGTACTGCTCATATGGCAACAGAGATTGCAGAAGAATAAGAGCATGAAGATGATAAGCACAAACAAATATGGTTTGTCGCCTCACACAATTACAAGAGTCTCAGATCAGGTCTGTATTGCTGTCTTGAATGTGCCATGTGGCCAAGCAATCTAGGTAGTTATCTATTTGTCTTCCCCTTGCTCTTTTTCCATTATGTTTGTCAGCTTTTATTAAGTGTTCTCTTCATAACAGGCCAAAAAATAATTGTATATTTAACCCTTTAGTAGACAAAGCGTCCCAAACTGCCCATAACTATTATGCATTGTAAAAACGCAATCTCGCAGCTTTCCGAGGCTTCTGATTGTCTACTTTCGGTTTCACTGATAGCTAGACACTGTGGCCGCCATTTGCAAGTGTGTACTTTGAATTTTAATGGATTTTTTTAATAGTTTGGGGGGGGGGGGGGGTGTTTACGCTTTGTATTTCAAAATGGATTTCGACGATTCTTCAAGTGGTAGTTGGGATTTTGCTGGGTTCAATTTAAAGTAACATCGAAGGGCACGAAGTTGACTATTAATCGGAGCTAGATATCAGTGATCTGTGTTACTTAGCGTTAGCAGTCGTGAGTCGGACTTTAAAGAAAGTGATTATGATTCTGAAAACTTGTTTGTAAATTGCCGTATAGATGACTGACAATCACAAACAACATGTTGTATTTAGTAAATATTTGTGTTCATGTGAGAAATAGCGGCATCATTCACTTGAGTAAAATGTTCTGCATGCTTTTACCTTAATTTTTTCTGTTGTTTTTACTAAAATCTGTTGACTAACAACTTATATGTGATATTTTTACTAACGTAACCCAAAATTTTACCGAACCTCAAAATTCTTCTTGCCTATTCAGGGCTACAAAACAGAGACAAACATCTGCCCGGTAAAGGGTTAGTATCTCTAATCAATTTATGGTTTTCATGTTTCTTGAAAGGCTTCCACATTCATTTTTCTGTCTGCCAATGGTATTTCTTTGCAATTTCCTTTTTAAAAAAAAACATATTGCCGCTGCCATTACAAGTTTCTCATCTTGTCTGCTTAATGTTGACATTTCACATGCATCAACAGTCTTGGTACTACATAGCGCTTTTAACACTCCTGTTCTCACTTCAGTTGACAGTGATTTTGCTTTTCATTTTGCAAAAGGCTGCTTTTGCCATGGTCATTCTTATTCTGATTTCAACAAATCTTGTGTCCGATATGATTATTCTTAGATAGTTGTATAAATTCACCTGTTTAAGAATTTTCCCATTTACTTGAATGTTACATTGTGTTTTTGTCTGCTTGGAGATGACCATAATTTGTTTTCTTACAAGTTAATTCTAATCCTAGTTGCTCACTTTGTACAATACCAACATTCACTGAATGCTGCAGATGCTATTCAGTATCTGCAGTCAATACTGTATCAGACAAAGGACAGGATCTGCAGAATTTAATACATGCTGTTTTTGTACACAGTGAGCCATTTTACTTTGTGGAATATCTGCCATGCAATTACTTTTACCTTTTTGACTTCTTTTAGGACAAAAACATCATGAACAGTATGATCAACAGCATGTACAGGCAAGGAAGACCAGCAACTCCTACCTCAGTTAACAAAGTGACCACCTCAACACGTAAGACCTCAGTATCCTCATCTGCAGATTCACAGAAAAGAGCTTCAAAACTCTCTGGGGCTCAGGCTGGATCAGATAACTTGCAAGGCAGTGAATCTTTGAGTTTGTGCATTGACAGGAGATCAAATACAAATACTCCTGCAGAAAAGATGGAACTGGATGTCGGCCATAACAACAGGATTCACTTGGGTATAGCCAACAATGATATGGACTTGATTGATGGTGATGGTTCCAGTGATAAAACAAAGGTAAGTTATATTCAGATATTTTACCCAGTGAAAAGTTAGTTGCATATTCTTTACAGGACATAGCTGTCAACCCCATTGTTTTTTGGCTGTTTGTGATTCCTGGGCAAGTTTACGTTCAGTAGTTTGCCATTGATTTCTGAATAACCGGCACTCACACCATTGCATGGAAACCAGCGCAAGGCTATCTGCTTACAAATCGTGGCAGCTGTGTTTCGAATGTGGGATTATAAATTGCATTTGTAACCTCTTTGCCACAGAGCAGGCATAGTACATAATACGGAGATGTAATAATTGTTTTATAATCTAGCATCTACGAAATGCAGATTAAATCAGAATCACAAAGAGTTTGTGAAATGTTAGGACCATCACATTTTTGTAGGCCAGAGTGTACGGAGGGATGGGTGGCCAGTCTTTGCCTCCTGTACCAGAGCTGACATCGAAGCATTGCCCAATTGCATTTATGCCATTGTCAGCATAATGTCTAGCCATTGGACCAATGCACCCGCTGTAACTTAATGTGTTGTCACTTAATCTTTCATGTTAGTAACCATCATTATGAACTTTTTAAGAGCTCTTGTGGTACTGCATTCTTCAAGCCTAGTAATGTTTCTGAATATGTTGTCACATGAGTTTTCATGTTAGTAACATTGATTGTGAGTTTTCACTGTTTGAGACATTTACTTATAATGATTTTTGTTGTGCAGGAAAATGTAGACTCAGCTAAAAGCGGACGACCGAGGAAAAGACGAAGGGAGTCACCTGATGGACTTAAAAAGAAGAAACAAAGTATAGTGAAAATATATTTTTGTTGTTCAAAGTTTGTTGTCCTTGGCAGGCTTCATCATAGTGAAGACCATGGCCAGTCATCTTTTTGTTAGCCAGACTAGTTTCTGCTGAGTATGCCCCATGGCGAGCTGAAGAAATGTCTTGGCTAATATGTAGTCTGACCCTGGCACATCAGTGCCTCTCCATCCCTTCTTGCAGTGTTATTTGCACTACAGGAAAGCCCCGCTATACGTCGCTTCGGTTTACGTCGTTTCTCTATAACTTCTTTGTCACAATGGGACATAACTTCACTTTACATCGCTACATTTCGCTATAACGCCATGAGATTTATTCTGGGACAACAGGGGCAATAGACCAACATTGTATAATACTCAAGATGGACTAAAAATATTAATGGCTGAAGTAGAAAAGGCTATTAAAAAGATGAAAGAAGGAAAGGCTGCAGGTCCTGACAAGATAACAACAGAGATGATAAAATCCTTATCCAGCTTTGGCATTGAAACTATCAACTAATCATGTAATGATATATATAATACTGGGTACATCCCCAAGGATTTGAAAACATCCATTTTCATCACACTACCGAAGAAGCCAAGTTGAGTGTGAGGATTACAGAACTATCAGCTTAATGAGCCACATAACTAAGATACTACTCAAGGTCATACAAGAAAGAATTCAACATAAAATAGATGAGGAAGTAGCTGATGAACAGTTTGAGTTCCGCAAAAACAGCGGCACCAGAGAAGCAATTATTTGTTTGAGGATGTTAACTGAAAAATATTTAGAAGTTCAAAAAAGTAAATATGTTTGTTTTATAGACTACAAGAAAGCTTTTGATAGAGCACAACATGAACGACTAATTACGTGCCTTCAAGATATAGGAGTAGACGGAAAGGACATCAGACTTATTAGTAACTTGTACTGAGAACAAGTGGCGTTTATTAGATGCGGTAATAACTATTCGTCGCTTATAGAGATAAAAAGAGGAGTACAGCAAGGATGTGTACTGTCCCCAAGCCTCTTCAACCTATACACAGAAAGAATTTTTATAAACAAGTTGAAATGCCTGGACTCAACATCAATGGAAGAATCATAAATAATCTTAGATATGCTGACGATACCTTGTTACTGGCAGAAAGTGAGCAAGAGTTGCAAGACCTAGTGGAAGAAGTAAACAGGCACAGTGCAGAATGTGGCTTAGATATTAACATCCAAAAAACAAAAACTATGATAATTAGCAGTGAAAAGGAAAGGTCATCAATGAAATGAAGTAACAAGTTTCTCTTATGTTGGACATATAATAACAAATGATGGCAGAAGTGAAATGGAAATCAAAAAGAGAATAGGTATGGCCAAAAATGCTTTAAACGGCATGAAATCAATATTAACATCTAAAGAGATTAATAACGCATTAAAAATGAGAATTGTCAAATGCTACGTATATTCAACGCTACTGTATGGCGCAGAAGCCTGGACATTGAACAAGCAACTAGAAAGTCCCATAGAAGCCCTGGAGATGTGGATGTACAGACGAATAAGTCGTATTTCATGGAAACAAAAACAATCAAATGCAGAGGTCCTAGAAAAACTGGGAATGAAGAGAGAGTTGATGAAAGAAATAAAGAGGAGACAAGTGAAATATTTTGGCCACATTAAAAGACATGATACTCTTATAAAAACCATACTGGAAGGCAAGGTTGAGGGCAAGCGAGCAAAGGTAGACAACGATACAAGTGGGAGGATAACATCAAGAAATGGACAAACATCAGCCTGACAGAATGTACAGTCAAGGCGAGAGACAGACAGTGTTGGAGATCCATTGCAGCCAACCTTCATTGCGGAGACGGCACCTGATTGATTAATGAGTTAGGGTGGACGAATTGAACCATGAATCCTGAAATATCAGTCTGATTGTTAAACATTATACCATTATACCACCTGGACAATTGATTTGTCATTCTCACAGCCTACCCTAGATTGGTGGGATAAACATGGACATGTGTAGGAAAATAAAATCAGAATTAAAAGGGTAGAAGACTAATCATGATGTAAATATTTTGAATATTATAAGTGCCTAAAGGAATGTTCTACAAGTTGAAGAAACTGGCACATTAAGTAGGATTAAAACTTAGGAGGTTTTGTCACAGTAACTAGTTGTGCTTATGTGTTCATTTATCTGTACATTTCATACTCATCTCAACTGCTCATCTGCCAGTTACTATTTTTATTAGTAAGGGTAGTTTAATAGTTTTGGGTTTCATGTTTTGCATGCTAGCATTGTAAAATTAATTAACACATCTCTGATGTATGTTTTCTCAGATCTTCATAAACTAGTAATTTTTGACACATTTAATATTGTATTTGTGGGTGGTTAATCACATCTACCATTTTCTTTTCTTTCTTTTTTGTTTTGTATTTTAGGGCAGGCTGTTTACCCAAATGTGACCTTCTCTAATGTTGGAGGAAATAAAAGTATCTTAAAGGTATGTAGTCACAATAATATCAGAAAGCAGTGTTTCCTGAACAGTTTTCCGTCAGATATTCATGTTAGATCACAGTGCAGTGAGTTGAGTTAGGTCAAGAACTGACATTACAGCACTCGGGACATTCCCATGTGTGTTCCATCCCCATCTTCAACAGTCAGCAAAGAGTCCCAATTTAATACCGTATTGTTAGCATAAAATGTCTATCAACCTTATATGTCATACTGGTGTACTTTGCTACAAACCTATGACTACTCATTGACCACCAGTGTTGCAACAATGGTACATTTGTTATTGAATTGTCCCCGTTTGTGTTGTCTTACTATACAAATATGTGGCAACAGCGTTTAAATATGTCTTGTTAGCTGCTATGGGCACATGCTATACATTCATAGTTAAATATTAGCAGTATTAGAGAACAAGTTCATTCATGACAGAAATGTAATATATATTAAATTACTATTTTAAATTCATCCTTTGAATTTATTCTTGTGAAATATTTCTATAGTTTGGAATATTGAAATTCACTTGAGGGTCAGTGTCTCCGACTTCAGCATGCATTTGTAACATGTTTTCCTCTAGATAGATTCCATTTGAAGTTATGGCTCTGTCTACTTACAGATAGGTTTACTCATCATTTTGCCAGCCAACAATTATGACTGACTCTGTGATTTCTAACTATCAATGGATATTGAATGTTTATACTTTTCCCATAGGATCAGATCTTCTGTTTTCCACTTTTGTTTGAGAAGCCTAGGTATCTTGTCACTCAAGAGATCAGGGAGCATGTATCATCATTAGAAACCAATGGTTCTTGTACAGATTACTATCCCTAGGCTGGCATTTGAACCCAGTAAATTGTGAGCCTGAGGCACCATAATCTCTCATGCACACCACTCCCCATATGTAATACAAGGTTGCTGAACACTTGTTTAGTTTAGTTAGTCGACGGATCAACATCACAGCACACGGGTGTAACCCATAAGTGCTCCGTTCTACTCCTAACTCAAGCCTGATTCCGGAGAATCTCAGCTTAGTGCACAAACTCCCTAGCACCGGCAAGGATCCTGAAAATACTTTGGGTAGATTTTTAACTCAAAATTGTGCCCGGGTAGCACCGTTAGGCTACTCTTTTTCTATTTCCAACTGCCAAGGGTATTATTTACGTGCGCAACAATACACACGGGCGTATGATCTCACTACCCAGAGACCAGGGGAAATTTTTGTTACTAGAAGTCCACGTGAAAAAAATCTCGGCCCTCACCGGGGCTTGAATCCGGGACATCCAGCACTTGAGGTGGATACCATACATCGATTCCACTCAGCCACCAGAGGACGAAAAGAAGAAGACAAATTACAATACATACCTGTGTGTTACCGAGGCCCATAATGAAAGCACAGAACAGCAATACTGTAACTACCATGCATGTCAGAAGAAGAGACTAGGAATGGTTGGCCTGAAACTGGCTACTAGACTGCATAGAAAAGTTGCTGGAAAATCCCAGCAACCATGAACAGGCCTACATAGGACTTGGTGTGAGTTAGTTCAGGGCTTATTCTCCATTGGGAAATGAAAGAGAGAAGAAGACGGGGGAACATGAAATGTAATTATAGTTCTTCATAAGAAGAACTTATTTGTGTCATACATATTAGATGTCATTATTATTTCATGACAGTTTATTTCAGTAACATACCTAGCTTTACATATTAAATGTGTAAAGATACAGGTTTTCTCATGGCAGATATTGTCACTGGAACCTTCAAAAGTGTGAGACTTCACATTTTAGATGTTATGTCAAGAGGTGTAAAGCTATAGGTTGTCTCATGGCAGATATTGTCACCGGAGCATGAAGTGTGAAACTTGGTTGAGAGACTGCCGGCAACGAAGACAGCATACAGAGGACACTTGGAGAGGAGACGGGCAGAACAGACCACACACACACACGACACATTTTAGAAATAATGTCATGGGCTGTAAAGCTACAGGTTGTCTCATGGCAGATATTGTCACTGGAGTATGAAGTGTGAGACTTCACATTTTAGATGCAATGTCATGAGGTGACCAGTTCCTTTCCTTTCCAAACAATTGTCCTGTGCCTATTTTATGAGGCTGGGTCAACTAATACTATTTATATTATATATTTATATTATAGACAAATATTATGTCATTTCAGTCTGTTAACCTGTTATTTATTATCTTTTTTCTCTCTCTTCTTTTCGCAGGATCTTGACGATTATTGCTACTTTCTAGAATACCCTGAGTTCTTGCAAAAAGCTAACGGAGATTTGCCAAGATGCTTCTTGTTGTATGGTCCATTAGGGTGTGGGAAAACATTGCTTGCAACTTCTATAGCTGGGGTTTGTTAGCCAATTTTAAAATAAGAATGGTTGCATATTGTTAGTCTACATCTAAATAAATTAATCATCACTATCATGTACCATATGGTCTCCACCTATATCTTCACTGTCACAGAATTATGTATGAGAAGTGTGTGTATTTTGGATAAATAATGAGTGAAATGAGAGGCAATGATCAGTGACACCACTTATTTCTAACTTTTAATTCCATAAGACAGCCATTCATATAAGCCTATTTCCTCTATATAGACCTTATTTACAAGGTACAAGGTGAAACCATAATGGAATAAACTTCTTGGCACATTTTTTTAGATGATCTATATGCTACTTTATTGAATATTCTGTAAAATTGTACCTAACAGTTGGATATTGTATTTATAACATATTTGTTGTAGTTTTTCTTTCAAACTCCCAATTGTGGATGTGGAAATCAAGGGGAATCCACATTATTTTCCCAAGACTTTATGGCAAAACACAATTCAGAGGTAGTCAACCACATTAATGGCTGTCTTAGGATATCTTCGTCCGGTAGGGACAGTCATGAGCCACAGGTGACACCAGACCGTCATCCAGCTACTGGTAGCAAAACCATAACTAAAATACATAAAATTATATTTATATTATATGATTATATATATATATTTATGGAAGGGATCGGGCAAAATTATAGCTGACAAATACACAATAATTTATTCTGGAAGGGACACACACACACAAAAGTGTAGGATTAATATTTGACGTAAAAACAGCAAAGTCAATTAATAGATACTGGTGTATTTCAGAGTTATTATGGTCACAATCAAAGGATATAAATATTATACAAGTAAATGCACCAACAAGCAGAAGCGATGAAGAAATACAACACTTTTATGATGAAGCAGAAATGGTGATGGCTCAAATCGGATCACAAGGAATAACAATAATACAGGGAGATTTCTTCTTCTTCTTCGTTCATCCGGAGTTTTTTTTTCGGATGTGATTGCGTTGTGCCTGTTTACAGCGGAGCTGCGTTCTTGCGCCGTTAGGCCAACACATCCGACTTCTACGGGCATTTGTTGACCGGGTTAACCTTCCCGGAATACAGGGAGATTTTAATGCAAGGAAAAATAGAGGATGTAGTGGAGAATTATAGTACAAGAAATGAAAGAGGAGAGAAACTAACAAAATTGGCAAGTATCAATGATATGATAATTGGAAACACATGGTTTAAACACCATAAAAGACGACTGTACACATGGAAAAGCTCTGATAAGAACATACGCAACCAAATTGACTACATACTTATTAATAAAAGATTTAGAAATGCTTTAATTAATGTAAAGACAATCAATGCCTGGTGCTGACTGTAATAGTGATCATGTACCACTATGTGGACAAATAGAAGTAAGATTAAAGAGAGGGGAAAAAATGGTTAAGAACCTGAGACTTAATAAAGAGGTTCTGAAAGTAGATGCAGAAATTCAAGAACAATAGAGTGACTATGAAAAATAGGCACAATGCTATAGCTAAAATACAGAGTATAAATGAACAATGATATGAATGAAATGAACAATAAATGAACTAGCAAAGAAATATTACTGGAGAGAAGCCAAAGAGCTAAGAAAAAAATGGATGAATGAAGACATCTGAATGCTGATGGACAAAAGAAAACAGTAAAAATGACAAACAATAATATGCTAAGATAAATACAGAAATAAAAGATAAATGTTAGTTAGTTAGTCGACAGATCATCCTCGTTGCACATCGAACCATTCAGTCCGTAAGTGCTCGGATCCCCTCCTCAGCAAATCCCGCAGCGTGTAGCGGCTAACGACGCCAGTTCTGTGTTGGTTTATCAATCTTCTTTGGCTTCCTGCGTAGTGTTCTTGTTTGGCCACCCCTCTTTTAATTTGCTGCTCTCGCAGTCTGGCCATTGTTGTAGATTCACAGTCATCACTTGGTTCTCACAAAAGTCTCACTTCTCGTAGAGCATTAAGAATGTCAGCCTGGTTCATGGCGCGTTCGCCCGCCACAGTAGCGTCACCTGCGAGCTTGTCAACCCGCTCATTTCCTTGTACTCCCGCATGCCCTGGCACGAAGATGAAACTAATCTTTGCCAGCCGAGACCGCTTCAGAGGCAGCAACCATAAATGTGTGAAGGCAATTGTGAGATTAATAAAATAAAATAAAAGATAAATGTGTGAAGGCAAAAGAAAGTTGGTTAAATGAGCAGTGCAAAAATATTGAATCAATTTCCATTAAAGGTATTAGAAATATTCGGAGAATTTGGAGTAGATATATTAACTAAAATGTTGAATGATATTTACAGCAGAGGATATTTACCGAGCAATATGCTGACATCTGTATTTATAGCTATACCAAAAAGACCAGTAGCCATTGAATGTGAAGATTTTCATACAATTAACCTCATAAACCATGTCACTAAGCTTCTACTCAGAATTATAATGAGAAGAACAAGAAAGAAAATAAAAATGGAAATTAGTGAAGAACAGTACGAATGAACGGACGAACAAACTTTATTTTCAAAGGGTTTAGAATTTGGCACGCAGGCCCGTCTGACATTCTTCTCTTTCAGTATGGATTTGTAGAAGGAAAGGGTACAAAAAATGCAATATATACATTGCGGACACTAATAGAAAGGTCAATAGAGATACAGCAAGGCATATTTTTGTGCTTCATGGATTATACTAAGGCATTTGAAAAGTAAAACATGATGAACTGATTAAAATTTTGGAAGATATCAACACTGATTGGAAAGTTTTAAGAATAATAAAGAATATTTACTGCAACCAAGTAGCAGCAATTGAAATGGGAAATAAAGAGGGCAATTATGAACAGATAAAGCTAGGAGTACGACAGGGGTGTGTTTGTCACTGGATCTCTTCTCCCCATGTAGCAAAGTAATAATGAGAGAGATCAAAGAGACACCAGGTTATAATATATAATAACTAGACGACCCTGCCCGTCTCATTTAATTCATATAAGTAGTCATATAAATTCCCGTTCCCGTTGCTCGTCTGTTTCTGATGCTCCTGTTCCCGGAAATATGGTGAAAAGATTGGAAGAGAACTATCTTCGTTCCAAGAGAAAGGGAAACCTAAAAAAGGGCAACCTGAAACTACTGAACGTAAACTTACCAAGATTGTTTTTTATTTATTTTTTTTTGTTTTTGTTTAAGGGCTCACGGTTCCCAGAGGGGCAAGAGCCGCCCCACTAGGTCCCGTGTTGGTTGTGTTGGGTGATCATCCCAGCCCTGGCATGATCAAGTGCAACTACACTTTGATCGTAGCCAAAAGTCAGAGATGAAACTTACCAAGATATCACAAACACCCAATAAATAC
Organism: Cepaea hortensis; assembly: GCA_963921405.1. Lineage (NCBI taxonomy): Eukaryota > Metazoa > Mollusca > Gastropoda > Stylommatophora > Helicidae > Cepaea > Cepaea hortensis. Next base: position 66,680,074 of record OY992881.1, read on the forward strand.
TGGGTTGACTGCGGCGTAATTTAAAGGGTATGGTAGAAGAATAAAACATTTAATGTGATGTCGAAGAGAAATACAAAAATGAGTTAGAAAATTTTCACATATCTAAAATAGATCCATTATTTTTATGAAAACTTTGAAGATCCCTTAAAGGTTTTTATCACTTTGTTTATAACGCATATGAGTGTAGATAACTTCCCTTAAATATTTTACAAAACTTTACGAAAAATACAACATTTATTTATATTACACTAGACAACCCAGCCCGGCTTCGCCCAGCCCCTGGCGGGGAGCGTCTCATTCAAATATTCAATGAATTCAAATACATTTCTCTAAGTGCACAGAGTATGTGTTCGGCCCCTGCTTCCGTTCCTGTTGCTCGTCTGTTTCTGATGCTCCCTTTCCCGTTGCTCGTATTTCAGTTGGATCCGCGGGAGTGAGAACAACATGTGTACAAAATATCTCAATGGGATGGACCGTTCGAGAACGCATAAAGGACACACACACAAAGAAACATTACTGTTCATAACTAATTTCTGGTTTAATCAGAGAGTGAGTTCCCTTGGAGCAAGATGCTGGGCCTGTTTCTGAAGCTCGTAATGCCTTTGTCTTTCGTGCTTGAGGAAAAATTGTTGATTTTAAGCTCACAAACTATGTCAGTTGGCTCCGCGGGAGTGAGAACAACATCTGTTCAAAATTTCATCTCAATCGGATGGACCGTTCGGAAACGCATAAAGGACAAACAAACATTGTCTTATATATATATATATATATATATATATATATATATATATATATATATATATATATATATATATATATAGATAATATAGCAATACTACTAAAAGTGATGTCCCTTGATATAACTTTTGTTGTTAAGTCCCCTTGGAATATTTTTAATTATACGTCTTTCTTTTTAATGTTTTATTATGTACAGAACTGTTTTTAAACTAACTATGTCAGTTGGATCCGCGGGAGTGAGAACATCTGTAGAAAATTTCATCTCAATCGGATGGACCGTTCGTGATCGCATAAAGGACACACATTCTCTTGTATATATATATATATATATAGATATACGCTATGCAGGTGTGAGGTGGTGAAGAAAAAACAACAAGATACATATCACCAACAAAGGATGAAAGATCAAGTATAGAGATCTATATAGTGTTGTTTCACCACTGTGAGGTGGTGTAGAAATATATGACTGAAAGTTTCCACACTAAAAATTCGCCCTTCCCAAGAGAAACCAGAAATGGTTCTTGAACCCCCAAGTGAGTAACTAGACAGAATGGTCAAGTCCTACACTAATAATTCATGAAGAAAGGTTATCTTAGATAGGCGTAAGGAGTCTGGAAATTTTCCGCAGACAAAAAGGAGTTTATCTCACTCTAAACATATGGTTTGCCCACATAAGGTCCTCCAGCCCGCCTAGCTCCTATAATATTATAATAGGTGATAATCACTACTGTAATTAAACACAAAATTGAACAGACATCACAATTAATTGAACTCCAAGACATTTATCTAAATCTAAATTATATTGAAAATAAATGCTTGGGCTGGAGGAGGAATGATGACATGTATAGATGGAATCACAACTTATATCTTAACATAGCAAAAACAAAGATAATGCATACAGATAAAACTACAATGGAGAAACAAATATATGTTAATGAGAAAAAATTGGAGGTGTGGACAATTTTGAATATCTTGGGTCATTGATTACCAACAACGGTGACAAAATGAAAGAAATTAATCGACTATCAGTTGCTCTTCAAAGACTAAAACAACTGAATAACTTATGGAGTGGGACAGAAACTACATAAATTATATTTTTAAGAGCATGCATCTTTCCCATTGCAACATATGTCTGTGAGACATGGACACTTACTAAACAGGCTGTACAGCGCATAAATCCTTTGAATATAAATGTTATAGACGAGTTCTAAGAATATCTTGGGTAAAGAAAAGAACAAATGCATCCATACTTCAAGAACTGAATATTGAAGAAGGTTGCCTATTAAAGATGATAAAACAAAGAAAATTGAAATATTTTGTACACTTGAAACGTTTGGAGAGAACAATAATGGAGGGTTATATGCCTGCCGGCTCTGTGGCTAAAGGCTTGCGAACGTGGTTCGTGAGCCGGGTACAAGGCGTTCAAACTCAGCTGCGACCGATTTGTGCAGAAGACCGTGTCGCGTTGTGTTATAATGTGCTTTTATGGGAGCCAGTCGTTCAGAAAGCAATGACAAACTACTGAATGTAACACTTGTCTAGTACATCAACGCCAGCTGAACAATTCTGGTGTTAACTGCAACATCCCATAAGGGATACGCAACTTTTTAATATCCCTGGGAAGAGAGGAAGAGGAAGGCCAAAGAGAAGATGGGTGCAGGATGTGGCAGATGATCTCCAGATGGGTGTATCGGGTGCTTATGATCAAGCGGTTTTCTGGAAGGTTGTTATGGGAGCGGGGTTCTGCAAAGGACATGCTACTGAATGAATGAATGCAGATTATACAGTATTGGTGGCAAATAATGCAACAGACCGACAACAGTTATTGGATTTTGTAGTAACAGAGAGTGCTAAGAAAGGAATCTCTTTGAATATCAAGAAAACAGTAACAATGGTGATATCAAATAAAATAGTGACACTAACATGTGACATAGAAATAGAAGGGAACATTCTTAACCAAGTGGATTTTTTTTTGCGCTCGCTCGTTTTGAACTCAATCATAGTCCATACACTCTATTTATAGTAGTGATGGACTGAATTTTGTGTGTGGATTAGCTTTCCCTATTAACAGTGTCCCTCGCCATCAGGCGAACCAACTCTGTCTTCAGAGGTACTTGTAATTTATTTACATCCTGAAGTCAAGGACGACAGGTCAACATTTTAGTCCAGCTGTCCTGTGTAGTAGGCGTTAAACCACTTACCTCGGCATCAGCACAATGAATGCTTTAGAACGCGCGTTCTTACTCATTCGGCCATGCGGACCTGCACCAAGCGGACAATTTTAAATACCTAGGAGCATTTATAACATCAGGTGGAAGATGTACAACAGAGATTAAGAGCAGAATAGGGCAAGCAAAAGCCGCATTTCAGAACATGAAGAGTATCTTATGCAATAAGTCATTATCACTGAATGTAAGAGAGTGCCGAAGTGCTATATAGAACCAGTTTTCCTGTATATGGCAATGAATCTTGGAATGTAAATGAACAAATTAAGAAGAAATTAGAAGCAACAGAGATGTGGTTCCTGAGACGAATATTGCCTAATTCCTTGGACTGCCAGAGTAACTAACAACGACTGCCTGAAACAGGCTAATGAAACTAGAACATTATATACAATTAGAAAGAGACAACTTTCTTCGGTCATGTGATGAGAAATGATACTGGGCGGATTGAGACGGTGGCATGGAGGAATATCATCAGCAGAGTTGATACAGAACATCAAAGACCGAGATCTGTGGAGAGCTATGAATGCCTATGCCAGCTGGTAGGGCACTTGATAATGATGATGATTATAAATGCATTAATTTATTACTTTGGTTTTCAATACATGTGTTAAAAACTTCATGTTACAGTTTTCTGTATTGAGACCTTATTTCTTTTACTGAAGGTAATATTTATAGGAAATTTAATAAATGTTCATTTATTTTGCAGGAGTACGAAGTTCCCTTGCTTAGTGTAAAAGCTTCCGAACTAGCCGGGGGAATATCAGGAGACTCCGAAGCAAATATCCAAGACTTATTTAACCAGGCTGCTGTAAGGCTTTTTAAAAACTATCCTAAGTGTTCAGTCTTCACATATACTTCAATAATAGTGTGAAGTAATAAGCATTCACATTTGCTATTGTATTCTTGTGAAGTGTTCGGCTTTTACCCATACTTCTGGTGTTATAAGGTAGAGTTAGTGGCCACATTTCTTTCCTTGAAAAACTCTGGGGCAGACATTTTTGGAGTTTGGGTAAAACACAACATTTGGGGGGGGGGGGGGGGGATGTCTGAATATAAAAACAACACCTGACTGGGAAAAAATATACAGGTGACCGTTTCCATCAAAAACTTTACCAACAAAGAAGAAAAACAGAACAATAAAAAAAGAACAGATTAATCAAAAGAATACTTATCTCGACATCCAAGAACAAAACTGGTGGTGAAAACCTTGGTAATTCACCTTGGATAATTCATGGTTAAGCAGATGTGACGGCAGCATTTTTTAAACAGAAGTGGTAAGTGGGTGGATCTGAAGCAGAAGGTGGAGATGGCACAAGAGCCATTGGTTTAATGGAACATCACAACCTTCTTCGGAAGTGGAGTAAGCTTGTTCAAGAAAAATCTATTGAGCTTCATATTGTTCCACTGTATGAAGAACCAAAGTCGTTAAACAATTGACCCAGCCTATAATAGGTTTCAGGAAGTGGTCAGAGGAGTGAAGGCGGCCATCATTATATTGACTACATCACCCAGTGGATACTGATTGGTTAATACAATTGTGAGATTAATGCCTTATACTTAATATGCCCCATGTCGTGGAAAAGAATTTCTGTGCATTATGAAGAACACTCAGTTGTCTAGATAGACAGCTGAATTCCATCCATTGATTATTTTCCTGCGGTTGTCATAAATTTTGTCAGCTTCACAAATTACACCAGCGCCAGTTACTGAGCACCATTTTGAAGACAAATATGAAAGGGCAAGTTAATTTTATTCATAGCCATCATGCCTCTTACATTCATCACTATCATTTAACATATTCACTGAAAATTGGGAAACAAAATGAATGGTTTCAAACAGTGTCTACAGATTTCATTTAATAGCAATGTTTAGCAGAAGATTACATCATTATCGTGCTACCAACTTGCATAAAATAATTTTGTTGTGAAAAATTGAAACTTTTCAGTTGTTCATCTTGTAAAAATTGTGTATGAGTTTTCACAAGTGTACAACACTTGATGACATTTGAAATAACACCATTTGATAATGGGAGACAACAATGCTTTGACTTCTGGTTGTTAAGATCAGTTGAGTCATGAACTGACATTACATCACTCAGAACATTCCCAAACACACTCTATCCCCATCTTCAACAGCCAGTGAAGAGTTCCAATACTACCCGTGCCAGTTGCAGTCTGATTATTTATCCACCTGGAATTTCCTTGGAGTACTGAGTGTCGGTCAGACCCTCTGGTCACTCCCTGTCGTACCATTTTCTTACGGCCATGATGATTTATCAGATTTCTGGTCATTAAGGTGTGTATTAAATAACGGCTATTATGTGCACAGCCAACTCTGATTTATATCTTTACTTATAAAGTTGTCTGCATTAAATGATAATTAACTGAAGTAAACTTTAAGGTTTTATCTTTGAGATTTTAATGCCAGTGCTGCCTTCATGCCTACAGGAACTTGCACCTTGCGTTCTATTGATAGACGATGTTCATATTATAGCCACAAAGAGAGAAATGGCAACCAAAGGCATGGAAAATATAGTTGTCACGTATCTTTCCAATAGTATGGATGGTAAGTGTTTCTTCACAATTGTCATAAGTCAGATGTGTAAGGTATTGAGCTTAGTGAAGGATCATTTTGATTTCCCATTGATATTGCTATAAGTGCTGCAGCCTCCTCCTATAGAATCTCCACCACAGTGCATGAACCCCATACCATCGGTGAGGATTCAGATGTGTGTATATCATCATCACACTTGCTATAAATATTCATTTGTGGGGTTTTCTAATTTTGCTAATGCAAAGAATAGTAACACTGTATTTACCATGCATATCATAAGAGGCAGCTGAGGAGGGTTGATGTGAGACTGGCAGCCTGACCCTTGTAGATGCAAAATCCAACCAACCATCAACAAGTATACAGAGGAATTTGAGTGAGCTGGTTATTCCATCGGGAGATTAAATGCATAAGAATAAGATGAAGGTAAACATGTAGAAATCAGTGAATGTATGGTGATTTACTGGGTATAGAATACCTAGTTTAATGTATTGGTTTGTAACATGATTAGTTGCATAGTTTTAATCAGTTATGATATATTAATATGTGTATTTATAACTATTATTATTACTTCTAAAAATAGATCTGAAGTCAAAAAAATTGCCTGTATTGGTGATATGTGCTACTAGTAGTCCAGATTCACTGGATGAAGCATTCAGAAGAACTGGACGTTTTGACATTGAATTTGCAATGAAATATCCCGACGAAGATGCCAGGAAAAGGTAGTTGTTTTTTGTTTCATTTATCATTCATAGTCTTTTCTCTGAGAAACAGGATATGCTGCCATAAATATCGGTGGTCATGACATACCAGAGATTCTATATGCTGATGATACAGTATTGCTATCCACAACACAGAATGGTGTAGAAAACCTAATAACCTAAATCCAATTGAATAGTGAAAATCGCAATCTTAACATAGCAAAAACAAAGATAATGTATACAGATATAACTTCTATGGAGAAAGAATACGTTAATGAGGAAAGATTGAAGGTGGTGGAAAATTTTGAATATCTTGGGTCATTGATTACAAACAATGGTGACAAAATGAAAGAAATTAAAGGACAAATATTTATTGCTTTTCAAAGACTAAAACAACTGAATAAATTGTGGAATGGGACACATAGAAATTAAAAAATTTGATCTTTTTAAGAGCATGCATCTTTCCCATTGCAACATACGCCTGTGAGACCTGGACGCTCACTAAACAAGTTGAACAGCGCATAAATGCCTTTTAGTATAGATGTTATAGGCGAGTTATAAGAATATCTTGGATAAAGGTAATATAAATCTAATAAAAAATAATATTGAAGAGACGATTAAACAAAGAAAATTGAAATATTTTGGTCACCTGAAATCCCACAAAAGTTTGGAGAGAACAGTAATGGAGGGGTATATGCCTGAGAAGATAGGAAGAGGAGGGCCAAAGAAAAGATGGGTGCGGGATGTGGCGAATGATCTTCAGATGGGTGTATTGGAGACGGAACATCTTGCTTATGATCGAGAAGTTTTCTGGAAGGTTGTTATGGGAGCAAAGTTCTGCAAAGGACATGCTACTGAATGAGTCTTTTCCCTACTACCATAGTATATTTATGTTTAAGAGCGATGGGGTCCATTAGGGTCGAGAAGGTGTCGAAGGTGCTGCAATGTCTACAGAAGCTACTGTTTTTCTAATAGTAATTTTCTTGCACTATGACCCATGGTTCACAAATGTATCCATAGCAACACCAAGTAGTGACCATTTTCTAACTGTTTATTCAGCTGTTTCTCCTGATTAGGAGCAGATCAAAGTTTTCTTAAGGTAGAGGTGCTGTATCCAATGATGAGGGGACATGCCTGACTGGTACGAACCAAGCCCCATGATTGATTGATTGATTGATTTAGGAACTGTCATCACAGCACCAAGTAGTGACCATTTTCTAACTGTTTATTCAGCTGTTTCTCCTGATTAGGATCAGATCAAAGTTTTCTTAAGGTAGAGGTGCTGTATCCAATGATGAGTGGACATGCCTGACTGGTACGAACCAAGCCCCATGATTGATTGATTGATTGATTTAGGAACCGTCATCACAGCATTCGGGGCATCCCCATAAGCGCTCCGTCCCCATCCTCAGCAGCCAGTGAAGACTCCAACACCAATAGTACCAGTAGCAATCTGATTATATGTCCATCTCTCCTTTCCTTTATGCGTCGAGCGTCGGCCAGATCCCCTTGTCACTCCTCGCTGTCTCATTCTTGCCAGACCATGGTGATCCATTTGCTCCTCCGAGGTGTACACGTGCTCCAAGGCCACAACCACGCCTGCCTTGTCATGCATCAATACTCCACCAAGTTTTGCAGAGCCAGCCAATCTGTCTGCCTGTTCATTCCCCAGCACACCGGCATGACCCGGAGCAAGTTAAATCTAGCTTCTAACTAGCTTTCTAACCAATGGGTCAGTGGTGAGAAACAGATGCAGTGGCTGGGGCTTTATTGCAAAGGCTAATGGGCGAGTCTTGAAAAAGGAGAGCCTGGCATATGAGACTATGACCTAGAGCCTGAGAATGGAGGTGGAGGCAGTAACAGCGGCATTCCGGTGGCTAGAGGAGGCTACTGCAACACACGTGTTCATTACGGATTCAAAGAGTATGCTTAGCAAGGTAGAGACAGGAATGTTTCGTGTGGAATGGCTCTCGTCACTTCAGAGGTCACAGATTGTGAGAATTGTATGGATATTTTGCCCTGGCCATGCGGGTGTACAGGGGAATGAACAGGCTGATATGCTAGCAGGGAATGCACCTCTTGGTGGTATTTTGCCTGTGGACAAGGGGATTGTGAACCCATATGTGGAAAGAATGAGATTGCGGGTGATCGGCAGGGGTTCTGGAAGAATCTCAAAACTGAGAGGGAAGACCAGGAGAACTTTTAATCAGATAGCGATGGGAACGATTAGTAGTATGACTCTTCGCTGGCTGTTGAAAGAGGGGACTGAGTACGTACGGGGTGCAGTGATGTTGGTTCTTAACTCAACTCAACATTCTAACCTTGACTATGACTCTTCTGTCCATTCCAGCCTGTCCCAAACCTGAGAAAGCAGGTCTCACTGAATGCCCCAGCTGCATTCCCAGATCTACTAAAGCACTCACTGTTGAACCTTGTCCAATTTTTGACATTTGCAATAGTAATTAAACTAATAGGTCAGCATGGTCGAGCGCATGTTCTTAAACATCCAGGGTGCTGATGCCAAGGTAAGGGGTTCAAACTCTACACCGGACTGATTTGGGGACATAAAATTACAAGTACCTCTGAAGACGAGTGGATTTGCCTGAAGGCAAGGGACATTTGTAATAGGGAAAGCTAATCCACACGCAAAATCCAGTCCAGCACTACTAGAAGTAGTGTGTGTGGACTACGCTTGAGTTCAAAGTGAGCGAGCAGGAAAAACAAAACTACTCAGACTTGATCAAAGTGAAAAACTTTGATGTTGGGTGGAATTGTGCAGGCAAAAGAATCAAGGACGTGACAGTCACAGTGAAACCTGAAACCCGTTTCCTTCGATGAGGAACTGTGTTTTCGAGGAGGACTTTTGTGTTAATTCTGGTGACGGCATTATGTACAGTGAAATGTTTCTTTACATCTGTTCAAGGTTGTTTTGTTGCATGAACTACGTTTCGGAGACAAAATGGCGTGGCTGGCTAGAAAACATCTAGAAACGGAACAACATCATCTAGAAATATCGGGTCTTTGTAGGCGAACGTCTGGTTGGGAAAGTGACTGCTGCTTCCATCAAAGATGAACCGTATATTTCGTAGAGGACTTTTGTGTGGCATTCTGGCAGCAGCATTATGAACAGTGTTCCTGAGCGGGCCGTTGTTTGTCGAGACTCCTGCCTTTTCCACTTTTTACATGGGGCAGTGGGGAACATTTTATGTGACACGGGAACGGAGCATAATGGGGGCAACCCTTTGCTGTGATGTTGGAACCGCGACTAACGACTTGCAGAGTTAATGGGAACAGAGCAAGGAGAAGACACATAGATCTCTTGAACAACTGGCATAAATAGAACAAGAACACAGAATTCATCAATGACTGGTGATCATGTGAGATGACAAACCATTACTGCCAACACTTATCAATATGGTACTTGATAATGATGATGCTGGCAAAACAAAAAACAATTTAGAATTTGTCACTTTGATTAGTCTGAAAATCAGTTGCTCTAATGTGTTTATGTGTTACCTTTCCCAGCATTCTTCAGGCCTCGTGTCAAGAGGTACAATTAGCAGATGATGTGTCATTGTCTGATTTTGCTAAAATCACTCCCGGTTATGTGGGATTTGATTTGAAAACAATGATAACCGTTGGAAATTCATGTTCCCAGCGTCGAGCTATGTCAGAATTCAACATGCGCAGACAGAATTGTGTGATGGATTGCGAGAAGACTGATAAAGGTAACATTGCTGTTTGTTTCCACAGTAAACAATATTTTGACAGTTTGTTTTTTGTTTCTCCCTCTCTTTTTCTGCCAACCCAGTGCCCAGATGGAGACCCAGCCTCAGTATTCCTGCGTACTTGTGTGATGTACCTTTTCCAAGAATAACCTCTTCTTCTTTTTCCCTGTATATTCCCCACCAGTATGTTCAGTAATTGGCCACTGTGTCTGCTATTGTGACCAAGCCAGGCTATTTAAACTTTTGTGTGTGTATGATATTCAATAGTTATATATTTCCTCCAATCTTTAACTTTACTTGCAATGTGCAAATGTTGAGATCATTTGGTATAAACATGTATGCAGGGTCAGTATGGCCGAATGGATATGAAGACTTGCTCTTAAACTTCCGGCATGCTGATGCTGGGGTACTGGACCCCTGCTTTGGTCAGTTGGAGTAAAGTGTTGACTTCTCGTCCTTGACGTTGGGATGTAAATTACAAGTACCTCAGAAGTTTGATTTGGTTTGCCTGATGGCAATTGATGCTAGTAATAGGGAAAGCTAATCCACACTGAACAATTAGTCCAGTCCACTAGAAGTATTAGCACATGTGTGGACTATGCTCAAGTTCCAAACGAGCGAATGCAACAAAATAAAAATTAATGTATGCAATTTTACTTGTAGGATACCAATAGCAACATCATTTAGTACAAACACACAATAGCAACATCATTTAGTACAAACACACAATAGCAACATCATTTAGTACAGTGGTTCTCAACTGGTGGGGGGGGGGGGGGGAATTTTGGGGTTTCCAGGGGGCGGGAGGGGAGGAATTTTCAGGTAGGAAATACAAAACAGGGGGGGGGGGGGGAATGATGTTCTGAAAATATGGTGAAGGCAGTATTCACATTGATGGAAACATCTGAGAAAAAAGGTGTTTCTACAGCAGACAAATGAAAACTGAAGAATTATAAATTTATGTTATTATTTCCTCTCCAGGCAGAAGGAGAAAGAAATACAAATTCACACGTGAGGAAATTAACAGTATTTCATCTTTAGTTACAAAGTCAGATTTGCAGGTGAGCTTCTTAGTAAATGACATCTTTTATTGTGTTTCTTTGATTTACTCTTTGTTTCCATTGTTTGAATGATTTATGTATTCATTTATGAGTAAAATAAATTTTTACATGACACATTATCATTCAAAATATTGATATTTAAATAAATCATCTTTTTTTTAATTTTTATTTTGCATATCCTTTACAGGACATCGCTGTCAACACCAGCATCTTTCAGCTGTATGTTGATTTCTTGGCAAGATTACGCTCAGTAGTTTGCCATTGCTTTCTGAGCGGCCGGCTCATAAATCATCTAGAAATAAATATTGGCATGTCAAGACAAAAGATTGAGACAACAACCAATTACAGCAAAACTCTGAAAAAAGCCAAGTAGCAAATAATAAACCTGTAAGTAAAGAAACTTTGTTGAACAAATGAACAACTGGAAATGCTAGGATTCATAAATATATGTCCAGTCTGGACTCTAAAGACAACATTAACTATCTGACAAGGAAGAACAAGGAAGGAAAATACTGCACTTACACATGAATAGTCTCCCCACAGCTCATTCTAGAGTGTCCGCTTCTTGCTTGTCCTTATCAGGCATCATCTCTGTGAGTGTCCAGTTCTTAGAAATATTAGAAGATCATAGCTGCCAGCTAAGCTAGATAAATGGAACATTTTATAATTCAGAAAAAAAAGAGGTCAGCATGACCAAATGGATGAGCGCGCTCATTCTTACACATCTGGTGTGTAGACACTGGGTAGGGGGTTCAACCCCTACTGAAAATAAGCTACAAATAAATATTGATCTGTCAGTAAATGAGCCAGAAATAAACATTAAACTGTCTGTAACTAAGCCAGAAATTATTATGCAATGTTATTATCCTAAACCAGAAATCGTGGACAATAGTGAAGCCGACGGCCAAACAAAAGGGTGTTATTTTGGTTCCCAACACAACTTGGGATGATATTGGAGGCCTGGATAGTGTCAGAAAGGAACTTAATTTCTGGATTATGGTGAGCTTTGTATGTATGTGTGCATATATGTATGCTTTCCAAGCATATCTGTTTGTATTTCAGTTTTAAAACTTGTCCTTACATTGCTTTCGAAGTTCACATGTTGTAGTCTAATTTTCAAAGTTCATATGTCCGAACATTAATTTAAATTGTAAGATATTCATAGCTTAGTTGAAACACTGAACTTTTATTTAATATTAAAATTTGGGCACTCTTCCGAATGACGGTCCCATATTATTTAGTGTAAAATGCATCCCTTATAGGGTCTCATAGGTCATTTCCGGGGTGATGTGTTGTCAATCACTTACGTTTGAGAGTATCGTCGTCTGCTAGACACTAGACCTATCAACATTTGAGTGTGTGGCGGACTGCTAGACCGATCGATGGATACAATAAAGGTTTATAGGCCTGGAGGGCCCTCATTGTCGTCGGAGTGTATATCCATATCTTGTGCTACCGACGACAGTGAGGGCCCTCCGGACCCAGAAACATTTATTGTATCCATCAATCGGTCTAGCAGTCCGTGACACACTGAACCAGAAGTGATCAACAACACATTCAATGCTTGTTTCGATATGTATAGTTTTTTTCCCCACAGATATACCGATACAAGAGTTTAGAACATGTTTTCCGACAGTGTTTAAAACTTTAGTGCCACAGTTTCCACATATAACTGTGAAATATTATTGGTACATATTTCCATTTTCTCAGTTCTATATTTTAGTTCATAGTTCGTATTTTTAATTATATCAGCTAATGAGGCCTGTAAGGGATGCTTTTTATGCTAAATAATTTGGGACCATCGTTCGGAAGAGTGCCAAAATTTGTACATCTACAGTTTAATTCAATAGCATGTAAAGTAACGCTAGAGACATGGCATATTCTATAATAGGAATATGGATATTGTGCCTTTAGATAACAACACCATTGCTTAACAGAGACATCTCTGGCAACCATTTTATGAGGCTCGGTTTACTTTAGAGCCAAAGGTAGGGAACCAAAAATAACCTTCATTTATGGGATCGAGCACTCTCCATTTTTGTTATCAATCAACATCATAAATCAACAAGAGTGAAGAGATAAACACCTACAGTGTGTGTGTTTTATTCTAGGCATCTCTTGGTAGTACACAATATCTAATGTGAAGCGATCTCATCTGGTCAAATGACCATGCACATGTTTCTTTGACACCTAGAATGTGAGGACTTGCATGCCAGATGAACACATTCCAAAGGCCATTCTCTATAAGCATATGGCAAATGATAACAGAAGCATTAGATATCCACAGCTGTGATTCAAAAATATGAACAAGCGATACGTGAAAATGTTGAGGAAAAGGTTTCTGACCTTAACATATGGTGATGCACTCGGTGAAAGGAGACTACTTTAAGAACCCATCGAAAGGAAAGTTATGTTGTACAGCTGGAAACTTCTTGCTCATTGGGTTCAAGCGAGACATGAAAAATGATAATTGGGGGGGGGGGGGTGTCTTTAAATATGGCGATGGGCGGTCGTGTTGTTTTGTGATCGTTAACTTTTCGCGTAGGAGATGGATTTATTCATCTCTTGCGTGTAATTTGTGTGCCAGGATGTAAAATCAGGAGTTTCTACTTAAGATCTGCGCCGATGCTACGGAGTTACGTGCATTGAGCGAAGCAATCCTTGAGTGAATTTTTCGCAGCGTGTGTGGTTTTCGGTTTTTCAACATGGCGGAACAACATGTGTTCTCTGAGCGGTGGGCAGTCAACCTAACAAGGTGACGTGGACGTCAGGCAGGCCACAAACGACAAGGTAAGCATGGTGGTTTAAAGCGTTTTAGACAAGTGTGGCAGTCTGGGCTTCAGGAATATCCGTATTCTGTATTGGAACTGCGCCAGAGTAAAACAACTGGGCCCTATTCTAGAAAACCTGGTTTACAGGAATGACATGAGACGAGACTGGGTGATCAGCCACTCCAAATTGCCGGCTTCAAATGTTTCTACAACAAACGACATCTAGGAATGGCGATTCTCATTCGCGACAGCATGGTGATGTCAGAGCTAGACATATCCAGTTGGGACAGTGACGATATACAAATACAAGCGGTAAGAGTTCAATCCAGTCTACCATTCATGTTGGTTAATGTTTATGCCCGCAACGCGAGTATGGATTCCCAGAAGTGGCAAGTGCATAAGTGAGACATAGTGAAATTATGAAGGTGAAGAGCAGCAGGTTAAAAAGAGGATGGTCATGGATGGGTCAAGCCGAAGACATTCTTTAAAAGGTGTGTTCACTTGAGGACTTAGAACCTGGCGAGGAGTGGGTACAAGTGCCAACAGATATCTGTACATCCTTTTCAATTTGCATCCAACTAGACAGAAAATGCAGACAAGAAAATCCGGCTGCTGTGGAGGCGGAAGTACAAGCGTTGATTTTCGAGAATTCGCTAGACGGTGATGCTGTCATTTACACAGATGGGTCGGTCCTCCGACATGGGCTCATGGGCCTTTACAGCTCAGGCCGGAGGGAGAATTGTGAAGGAGGACTGGTGCTTTTGCTGAGACCACAAGTAGCCTGACTGGAAGTCATGGCAGTAAGTAAAGCAATAATATGGCTCGAGACACAGACATTCCTTAGCATGCTCAAGAGGATAGAGATGGGGTGGATCCAAAGAGAATGGTTGCTGTCTCTGGAGCGGTCTCGGCTGGTAAAGATTAGTTTCATCTTCATGCCAGGGCATACAGGAGTACAAGGAAATGAGCGGGCTGACAAGCTCGCAGATAAGGCTACTGTGGAGGGCGGACGCGCCATGGACCAGGCTGACATTCTGAATGCTCTACGAGAAATAAGACTTTTGCAAGAACCAAGTGATGACTGTGAATCTACAACCATAGCCAGACTGCGAGAACAGCAAATTAAAAGAGGGATGGCCAAACAAGAACACTACGCAGGAAGCCAAAGAAGAGTGATAAACCAACACAGAACTGGTGTCGTTAGCCACTACACGCTGCGGGATTTGCTGAGGTAGGGGATCCGGGCACTTATGGACTGAATGTTTCGATGTGCAGTGAGGATGATCTGTCGACTAACTAACTAACTAACTTGCTCATTGGGTGCATCAATCCAGATTTGATTGAAGGAGGCTATAACAAATCAGGTATTCAGAAAGTTTTTGAAAGAATGTTTAGCTACATGCTGCCAAGTGCATTATTATAGTTATGAAACACAGCACCAAATAGAGGCAGTGATATCTGTATGCACAATACTTTCTACAGTAGTTTTCAAGTGCATCTTGTCAATACTGGTTCAGGTGTATTTCCCAGTTGGGAAACATTTTTTAGACCTCATATTAGTCTGTCATTTACTTAGACACAATATGCTTGTGTCATGCACATCCATGGGACAGAAAGGGGATTTTCACTCCAGATAATAAATTAGTTAACTAGTATGCGTGAAGTCCTGGTAGTTCAAACAACTACAGCATTGTCTATTGCAGGAATGCGTACATTTATACTTACTGCCATACTTTCATGTGAGAAGAGTATTTCTTGGTAAATAATTTATAAAATATTTCCAGGAACGGTACAGAAGTCCAGAAGTGTATCAAACCGTTGATATGCCAACATCAGCAGGAGTATTGTTAGTGGGACCTCCAGGTTGTGGCAAGACGTCTATAGGAAAGGTAAATAAATCAGTTTGTTCTGTTTCTCTTTCCTGTGTCATCTCCGTGGAATAGGAGCTTGTCTCTGTGTCATTGTGAGTGTTTCCTGTGTTAGAGCGAAGCTTGAGTCTAGTGCTTTTAAATTGACGTGGACAAGGCCTTAGGTTCGTACCGGAATACTATCAAAATTTCCAGTTATAAATGATTAGATTGTATTTATGATTTTGTTAATATTCACATAGTCTTGCCAAGCAAGATCTTGCTCAAAGTTTCTAACTTGTAGGTTTTTAATTTTACTACCATAGTTAATGAATGAAACATCTTTCTAAACCGTGTTTTTCTCATATTCATTGGATTTTTTCTCATTCTTGTATTACAGATTTCAACTGCTAAAAAAGATTGCCATAATGTATTCAATTTTTATTTTCTTGTATCTATTTCTTGGATGTCTGTGAACAGTTAACTGGAATGTCTTTGTTCATTAGTAAAGCGTCATTGGCATCGATATCAGTACTTTTTAACTGCATTGTTGTTGTATGTCACTACACATCTGGAAACATTTGGGGGAGGGGGGGAAGTATTGACTGTTGATGAGACATAGTAGTTAACATTACAACTTGCATGTGAACTGGGTTTTAGTGATAGAAAGTTGTATAGCATCAGCCTTAATCTCTCATCCTGAATTAATTGAATCCAATGGTAGAACACGAGCAAGATAATAGTTAACATTACAACTTGCATGTGAACTGGGTTTAAGTGATAGAAAGTTGTATAGCATCAGCCTAAATCTCTCATCCTGATTTAATTGAATCCAATGGTAGAACACGAGCAAGATGGCTGTACTCTGCCTGTTGACCAGCTATATAGTGGCTCCTTCATGTAGTCTGCCAAATCAGTCTTTTGGGGGTTTTATTACTTCGTAAAGGTTGTGAGGATTCGGTCCAAGATTTTCTAAATTTCAATTTCTGTTAAAGATCATCTTTGCTGAAAAAAGATTTGCTTTTCAAATCCATAATGATAAGTGGTAATAAAGGGGATGCTGGTCTCCGTGGCCAAAGGCTTGCGAACCGCTTACCAGGTGTTCAAAATCCAGCTGTGACTGATTTGGCAACAGACCATGTCGCATTGTGTTATAACATGTTGGTATGGGAGCCGTTCGTTCAGAATGCAATGGCAAACTGCTGAACGTAAACTTGCCAAAACATAAACAATAGTAGTGCTGGTATTGACAGCAAAGTCTTTGTAAATAGGATATGCAAAAAAAAGGAGGGGGGGGGGGGTATTTAAAAGTTATAACCAGGGTGAAATTACAGAAAAAAGTTCAGTAGAAGTGTCTTATCAGAAGCACTTGGAAATATCTTCATTGGCCACCTATATTTGGCTTAGTCATGTTGAGACTGTTTTCAGAGCTTGGCAACCAAGGATTTTTTCAATGACGCAGTACAGCCTGGTCTAAAGTATGTGTGTTCTGACATTTTCTGCGAAGGATAAAAGGCTGTCGTGATCTTGACCATGTTACCCATCAAGTGGCAATGTATCCAAAAATGTGGGATATCACTATATAATCAGTAAATAAATAAATTCACATGTGTTGTTTAGCGCTCACAGGAGTAGAAGAAAGAAGGAGAGACCAGACATTTCTTCTACTTCTATAAGCATCAAACATCACAGGCATGTGAATTTATGTATGAACTGTCTTTGTGGCCTCAAAGGGTTCTCCTGTTGATATTTCTATGTATTATGTATACCCAGTATACCTCATTGCGTAAAAAGTGTCCTTTTCTTGTTCGCATGCTAGCAGCCACCAGAAGCTGCTGGTGAGGACCCTTGTTGGTCACATTACCCAAAATATGGTGTTCTTCAACCACATCATTTGCAGGCATCAAATACAATTGTACATAATTTTCACAGTAATGTTTATTTCATTATCTTTTGAGGTTTGCATTTGTCAAGCAGACAACATGACTGGCTGTCTTTTTTTGTCATCAGAGTAACTGCTAATTCAGTGTCCATGATTGTTATGTAAACAGTAATAATTAAAAATTAATTTAGTAATATAATAGCTAGTATCATGATAGAATGGCATGAGTGCAGTTGGACAAGGGTTCAGTGTCAGCTCCCAGCGTTTGCTACAGGAGGGAAAGGTTTGCCACATATTCCCCCATGAATTCAGGCCTAAAATGTGATGTTCCTAGTACTTCACATACTTACAGTAGGTTCCTCTTATGGGACTTGTATTTTGTTGTGCTTGTTGTAATTAACCAGTTGTATAATTTCCCTCAGGCAGTTGCAAATGAAGCCGGCATTAATTTCCTGTACGTTAAAGGACCAGAAGTACTGAACAAGGTTTGTAGTTAATGTTGTGTTTGCTAAATGACGAGTTGCAACACAGAATGTTCGGCCTACTGCTGTGCTGCTTACTACAGCAGTAGGCCGAACATTCTGTGCTGCAACTCCAATCATTAGGTATAGAACCACACCGATTCCCACAATGGCAGTGAAAGAGCCTGTTCCTTTTTACGCCAAAAACAATTGTATTTACCAATTCACATGTAGATGCCAAGCCTTCTACATCGGTAGAACAGAGAGACAGCTGAACAAGAGAGTGTCAGAACACATACCTCATTGGGTCAAGATATGACACACAGGCGATGCTAGCCTAGTGGGGCAGACACACCGGAAGCTCCCCGCGTCTTCAATTGGTAGGCACATTAACGAAAGTGGCCATGTGGTTGACAGAGACATTGCCTTTCACGTGTTTTTAACACACAACATACTCGCTTATTAAAGTTTGCAGAACCAATAATGATCAATCAACGCAAGCCAGATTTGTGCAAACAGAAAGACATGTTAGTCAGCTTAAAATTACCGTGGTCGACAAATGACATTACTGTGCAAACATGCGTATATTTCAGCTTGAAGGATTTATATAGTTAATTTACTTTACGTTGTGTGATTTCTGCTGTATGTACCTGACGAGATGCAGCAAAATATGCCAGGCAATAAATCGTGCAATCTATTGTTTGTGTCTTCGTTATTCATACTCCACCATAATTGTGCTGAGACTTAGCATATTTGAAGACTTCTTTTTTTTTAAATGCTGATTAACGTAATTAAGACCAAAATGTACGAATATATGATGTATTTGGCACAAACACAGAAACAGTGCTCTGGTTTTATATTCTTTGCCCAGTGCAGTGCTACTTGGGTACTGAACCTAGGAACAGTCTACCTCTATAGATCAAGCTGAAATATGTTGAATATTACTCCACTTCACTGTGATCTGAATGTTTGACCTTCTAATAGGGGATTTCAGTTGTAGTATAGATCAGTGGAAGGCATCAGGAAATAAGAGGAATGACAACGCACTAAAGTTGTCTTAAGTTTACTGCTTTATCTTTTTTGGTTATATTGCACATTACATGTGGGAAGAAAACTGAATGAATTTTGCTTGTTTAGGGAGTAAATTATCAATATATAGTGGTTTTCTTAGGACAAAACTAGTTAGCATATGTTTTAATTTACTTCATTCTGCTGTTTTGTTCATGAGGGTGACCTTATGGTTATAACATGATAAGGCCACTGCCCTGGCAGGAAAGAAAACCCACCCAAAGATGACCTGTTACTTTGGAGGGAATCTATCTAGAGGAAGTAGACCTTACACAAATGCATGCCGAAATCAGACAAACTGATCTTTGAGATGCATAACTAGGTGGGATGCACTCCCCTTAAAGGATGAATCAAGAAGGAAAAGAATACAAATACATAAAGAATACAAAATGGTATTAACCAAAATTACATTATATTTGCAACACTATGTAACATGGTATTATGAATTGTACAATGAGCTATACACAAGGCGTTAAACTACACACATGTCAATACATAATAAGGAAGTAGATGAGTACTTTTTATATATATTTTCATGTAGAGATTTTCATATCAGTGTATGTTTGTTGTTTTGTATGCTGATGATGACTTTAACAACAATTTTGTGTCCATTTTGGCACTTGTGATCATGTTCTAGTCAAGCTTACCGATTCTAATTCTTGTTTTTGTTGATTTGTTCATTGTTTTTCAGTATGTTGGAGAGAGTGAAAAAAATGTGAGGGATCTCTTCATGAAAGCTGCTAGCCTGGCTCCGTGTGTCATTTTCTTTGATGAGATCGACTCTATTTGTTCTAAGAGGTCGTCAAGAAGTGAGGTAAGCTATAAATTACAGTACAGCAATAAGATAAAAGGGGTTCCCCAATGTAGGTAGAAAACTGCACTGGTGATGTCAAGAACATAGTTGGACATGGGTTAGACACCTGGGTTCATCACTTGCCAAAATGTGGGAAAGTGGCCACTTATTCCTCCTGGCTCTTGGCCTACAAAATGAGGGAAAGACTGGCCACTTATTCCCCTTTGCTCTTGGCCTACAAAATGAAGGAAAGACTGGCCACTTATTCCTCCTGGCTCTTGGCCTACAAAATGAGGGAAAGACTGGCCACTTATTCCTCCTTGCTCTTGGCCTACAAAATGAGGGAAAGACTGGCCAGTTATTCCTCCTTGCTCTTGGCCTACAAAATGAGGGAAAGACTGGCCACTTATTCCTCCTTGCTCTTGGCCTACAAAATGAGGGAAAGACTGGCCACTTATTCCCCCTTGCTCTTGGCCTACAAAATGTGGGAAAGACTGGCCACTTATTCCCCCTTGCTCTTGGCCTACAAAATGTGGGAAAGACTGGCCACTTATTCCACATTCCCACAGAGAATTACAGTCAGAGGGAGCACATGGAAGGGGCTGTGGGAGACAGCAAAAGACAGGATAGCTAGGCATGGGTTGGGTGAAGGCTTGTGCCATAAAGGGCAGAAGAAGAGGTACCTATACTCCCCGAGCACACCCCTATTACTAGCATATACAGAGAATATTTTAAAATGTGGTTTCTACTTATGAAATCATCACAGTTGGATACAGCTTGACAAGACTAATCCAACGGTATTTCAACGAAGATTGTACATTGATTCTAAGCAGAGTTATGAATTTTTGTGTGTCATAATTTAAAACCAGGAAGTGCAATGATGTCCTAAGGGGAGATTTTATCGCGGCTCATTAAATTGGAAGCTGAGAAATACCCCCTATTACTGTGGCTTGTTTGATTTTAAACGGATAACATAGACCCATATATCATTGCGTCCGGGGTGGCGAGACCTAACTTGATGTATTATCTATTCTTTAGTAGAATGTGTCGTGACTTAATTAACAATTAAAAATGGCCGCCAATTGTTTATTATCTATTAAATGTCTGTCACATTGCTAACAAACCTGGTAGACATATTTTATTGTGCATTTTGGTAACAGGAAAGTAAAGGTCACATTCCTCTTTTGATAGAATGTTGAGAGGATTGATAGGATCAACTTCATTGCACCAGGTTTTACCCCCATATGGCTCAGTCTCTTTCCGCATGGCGGCCTGCCAAAAGCATCGTACAAAGCACGAGTCTCAGAGTCTCTGACAAAAATGCACTCGCCTTTTAAGACTTTTCGATAGGATATGCTGTGATCTAATTAACAGTTATAAATAGCTGCCTTTTTATCTATATCTATAAAAAAAAGGATGTATGTGGGTGGGGATGTGTTTGATGCGTTCGATAACGGTCCATCCGATTGAGATGAAATTTTCTACATGTATTCTTTCCATTCCTGTGCAGGCAACTGTCAAAGTTTTTTTTTTTTGTTTCAGCTATTTACTTACTAAAATTTAATATTTAAATTTACGTTATAATTTCTGTATAGCAAGGGGACTTAACAAAAGTAAAGTTATTTCAAGGGGCATAACTTTTAATATCATTGCTATATACTTTATATATAGATTTTTGCATTGTTTTCAAAGATTTATAAACTCTTTGTCTATAGTTATTTACAGGCATATGAGTTATAATAAATCATGATATAATCTTTAAGGCATTTTCAAAGTTTTCATAAAAATAATGCATCTATGTAAATAGTGAACATTTTCTAACTCATCTTTTCAACTCAAGAAGTTATCTACAGTCATGTAGGTGATTGAAAACAGTTTTCATTAAAAATAATGGATGGTGTGTGGAATTACATTCTTAAGTTAATTTTTTTTTGTTACATGAATTTAATGAGACGCTCCCCGCCAGGAGCTGGGCAAAGCCGCGCCGGGTCAGACAGACAGACAGATAGTCGGGAACGGGAGCTTATGTGCTACTTATATGAATTAAATGAGATGCTCCCCACCAGAGGCTGGGCGAAGCCGGGCCGGGTCAGACAGACAGATAGTCGGGATCGGGAGCTTATATGACTACTTATATGAATTAAATGAGATGCTCCCCACCAGGCACTGGGTGAAGCCGGGACAGACAGATAGTTGGGAACGGGAGCTTAAATGACTACTTATATGAATTAAATGAGATGCTCCCCACCAGAGGCTGGGCGAAGCCGGGTCAGACAGACAGACAGATAGATAGATCCCCGCCAGGATCTGGGCGAAGCCGGGTCGGGTCGGACAGACAGACAGACAGACAGACAGATAGTCGGGAACGGGAGCTTATATGACTAATTATATGAATTAAATAAATGAGATGCTCCCCACCAGGGACTGGGTGAAGCCGGGTCGGGACAGACAGACAGACATAGTCGGGAACGGGAGCTTATATGACTACTTATATGAATTAAATGAGATGCTCCCCACCAGGAGCTGGGCGAAGCCGGGTCAGACAGACAGACAAGCAGACAGATAGATAGATAGATTCCCGCCAGGGCCTGGGCAAAGCCGGGCCGGGTCAGCTAGTATGAAATAAATGTCATGTGAAATGTTCGTCGTTAGTGAAATGTTCGTCGTTAGTGAAAGAACAATTCATAAAAATGTACTCACATTGTCTTGATGCACCCATTTACATTGTGACAGCTTTCTTTTGTTGATTAAATATCATGCATTAATGTAAGTAAATAAGTTTGTAACTGCTGCATAAATTAAGCAGCAGTTAATTAATTATTAAAATTTTAAATAATAAAAAAATTTTTTAAAAATAAGTAAATATTTGCTAATAATTTATTTCTACTCAATAATTACACTGTTCTGTATCTAAAAGTGAGCAATTAATAATTAAGTACCAACTTTAAAAAAAAAAACATACCTTATTTCACAGTATTGTATTTAAATTTAAGTACTGGTGCGCTGCTAAGAAAAAAAGTACTCCTTACAGGTTTACAGACGGGTCTTCTTCTTCTTCTTCGTTCATCCAGAGTTTTTTTTTCGGACGTGATTGCGTTGTGCCTGTTTACAGCAGAGCTGCATTCTTTCGCCGTTAGGCCGACACATCCGACTTCTGCGGGCATTTGTTGACCGGGTTAACCTTCCCGGGGGACAGACGGGTCTGAAAACTGGCTTTCAAAATTATTTTCAGTCAAGTCAAATGCTGAAAATTATACAAGTACACAGATAAATTATTGCTACAAATGAAACTTCCGTTTAATTTTAGTAGTTTAGCCAGTTCTAATTATAAATAAATACAGGTCCGCTATCATTTAGTACTATTGTATGGGCACCGCCATCTTGAATTTGTGCTATGACTGCCATATCTCATTTTCATGGTTGTGCTAAATACTAAATATTTTTTCCTGAACACAATTAAAGGAGATTAACATTGAAACTTTATGTTAAATTGAATGAACAATTCAAAAATGCATTAATTATTAACGAGAGAAAAAGAAAGACTAGTTTAAAATAAAATTAGCTTACGTTACACCAACAAAAGTCAATAGCTTCAAGTGAATAAAGTTCTCAACCACAAACACTTGTAGAATAGCAGACCGACCGCTCCTGCAAAATTTAGAGTTGTTTCCAGAGAAGTTTGCGACGTTGTTTTCAAATATTTGGAAATAGGAGCAGACGTGGTTAGAAACCGGAAGTCCCTGCACTGTCGCTTAAAATATTCAGCGAAACAACTTTTCCACCAGCCCCGCCAATCCTGACGAAGTCCGACAACTGACATTGCTACTATTACGCATGTATTGAAATAGATGTTATTAGAATTAGAATTAAATGTTTCTACTACAGGAAGGATCAGCAAACCGGGTCACCGTTCAGTTGCTGATTGAGATGGATGGACTCGAGCCGAGAAATGGAGTGTACATAATAGCAGCAACCAACAGAAAGGGTAAGCCTTATTTGTCTTCTTTTTCTTGTGGTAACAAGTAAATAAAGTAAAAGACCCATTTACATGCCTTAAGGCACAATGGGCATATGGTGCAAACCCATATTTTCTGCACCCAGTGTGTGATTTCATGCTGGCTGTCTTTACTTCCCAATTTTAGACTGAGTTGACCTGGGAGCCCAAGTAAATATTTTAAATCCATGCAACACAATTCGTAACCTCACATACTTCGTTCAACACAGCTGCGGGCGATTAGGAGGTAGACTGCCTTGCGTTGGGTTTTTATAAAGGTTTGAGTGCCGGTCATTCAGAAAAGAATGGCAAACTACTGAATGTAAACTTGCCAAGAAATCATAAACAGCCGCAAAATTCTGGGGTTGACTGCGACGTACTGTAAAGGATGTGCAATTAACCCCAATGGAGATTTGAACCCATGACCACCGGGCCAGTTGGTGAGTGTCTAGACCTGGTAATAAATGCATAATGTCACATGACATATCTTGTGTTAGAACTCAGCATGTTGGTATGGTTATCTGTATACTTGGTTCTATGTAACACCTCAATACTCTTTTTTTCTCATTGCAAATGACATCTTTTTATTGGTCAGTATGTTTTTCATCTTGCAAAAGGCTGCCTTCGCCATGGCAATTCTTGTTCTAATCTGTTCAAAGCATCTCCCATTAGATGTTATGACTGTTCCGAGATAATTGTACCGATGCACTTGTTTAAAAATATTCCCGTTTACTTGTATATTGCACTGTGGTATTTCCTTCTTAGATGACCATAATCTGTGTCTTCTTAAAATTTAATTCTAACCCAAGTTGTTCACTGTGTGCAACAATCGCATCTACTAAATGTTGCAGACCCTTGCTCATTGTCTCTAATCAATATTGTATCATCCGCATATCTAATGTTATTGATGTTATGTCCCCCAATTATGATTCTATTCATATCGTCAACATTTTGGAAAATACTTTCACTGTACAGGGAAAAAAGATCCGGAGACATTACACATCTCTGTCTCACACCTCTCTTAATAAGCTGATATTGACCTACTTCATTATCAATCTTTATGGCAGCTTGTTGTTTCCAATACATGTTTTTTTTTTTACAAGTCTTTCCCACTTTCTCCCATATATCCACACAGGGGAACACATCTGCACGAAATTCGGTAATGGATCGTGATGCATTGGTTACTTACTGGGATATTGAGCCGGTCGCTCAGAA
This sequence comes from Cepaea hortensis, assembly GCA_963921405.1. Lineage (NCBI taxonomy): Eukaryota > Metazoa > Mollusca > Gastropoda > Stylommatophora > Helicidae > Cepaea > Cepaea hortensis. The sequence continues at coordinate 66,705,108 of OY992881.1, forward strand.
AGCATTGGCAAACTACTGAGCATAGTTTTGTAATCTTGCCAAAACATCAACAACAGCAGTAATGGCTGGTGTTGACAGCAATGTCCTGTAAAATAGGATATGCAAAAAAAAAAAAGTCTTTCCCATCAATTTGCAGATCTGCAAGCATCTCCACCGTGTTGGCATGTCTTACTTTATCGACAGCCTTTGTGTAGTCAATAAAGTAAAGATGTAAGTCTTTGTTTACTTCTATAGAACATTAGATTACGTTCCAAGGCTCCTGATTTCTTCGGGATTGCAATAAATATAGAATTACACAATTCAGGAGATATATCTTCGGTATCATATATTGTATTCAGCAGTCTGGTGATTTGATCTATTCCATATTCTTCTAGGGAAGAGATCATTTCTGTTGGGATGTTGTCTGGTCCCAGGGTCTTGCTAGATTTCATATGGTTAAGAGCATTCTGAACTTCTATCTTTAGAATTGATAGTCCTTCATTATTACTCCGAATATCATAATGTTCTTCTCTTGTATCATCATGAAGGTTTTTCACATAATCTAGTAGATTACCCGAAATAGGAGAAAAACAGTGTGAGTTTGTAGAATTCAAGGGTACAGCAAATGCTGTGTATATACTGAGAACAATAATTGAACGCTCTATAGAAGTAAACAAAGGTCTATATCTTTGCTTTATTGACTACACAAAGGCTTTCGATAAAGTGAGACATGTCGACATGATAAGGATGCTTGAAAATCTACAAATTGATGGAAAAGACCTTAGACTTTTAAAAAACATATATTTGAAACAACAAGCTACCATCAGAATTGAGAATAATGTAGGCCAATATCAGCCTATTAAAAGAGGTGTGAGACAGGGATGTGTAGTGTCTCCAGATCTTTTTTCCCTGTACAGTGAGAATATTTTCAGAAATATTGAAGATATGGAAGGAATCAACATTGGGGGACGATGCATCAATAACATTAGATATGCAGATGATAGTCTTTATTGCAGACAATGAATAGGACCTGCAACATTTAGTAGATGCTGTTGTTGCACACAATGAACAACTACGGTTAGAACTGAATAGTAAGAAGACACAGATTATGGTCATCACTGGGAAGAAGGAAATACCTCAATGTGAAATACGAGTAAATGGGCATGTTCTTAAGCAAGTGAATTGATAGTTATCTCAGAACGGTCATAACATCTGATGGAAGATGCATCGAAGAGATTAGAACAAGAATTGCCATTGCAAAGGTAGCCTTTTGGAAGATGGAAAACATACTGACCAATAAAAAGATATCAATTGAAACGAGAAAAAGATTGTTGAAGTGCTACATAGAACCTATACTTGTGAGGCGTGGAAATTGAGCAGCCAAGCTGAAAAATATCTGATGGCTGTGGAAATGTGGTTTCTGAGGAAAATGCAAAGAATACCATGGACAGACAGAAAAACGAATGAACGAGTCCTTCAAGAAACAAATGAAGATCGTAAACTGATTAGAGTCATTAGACGCTTATCAGTCAAAATTTTTTGGACATGTTATGAGAAGAAATGACTTTGAGAACTTCGTGACATTGCCTCGCAAGATTGAAGGGAAGGAACCAAGGGGAAGACTGAGAAGTAAATAGCTGGATGGCTTGGCCGCATGGCATGATTGAGACAGGAACATGGAGCTATACACGACTCTGATCGAGTGAGATGGCAGAACATGACCGCCCATGCTTATCGGCATGGCACGTGATGGATGGATGTAAGATCTCATGTTTTTCTAGTATGATTTTTCCATCTTTTGTTCTCAGGCAGCCTATTGATGTAGGTATTCTTTTATTAGTAAGCTTCTTTTGTGCATTAATTTAGTATTTTTACTGTTGTGTTGTTTTTCAGTTTCTAAGTAATTATTTTCAAACCATGCTTCTTTACATACAAAATAGCCATACATGTTCTTTATGTTTTACTGTCTTCATTAGTTGAAATTGACGGAACCATGATTACCATTTTGCTTTCAGATTGTCTTGATAAAGCATTACTCCGCCCAGGCCGCATAGATACAGTTATTCATGTAGGACTGCCCAGCCCCGAAGGAAGAGTGGAGATACTGAAAGCCCTCACTAAGGTATAAAACTAGTAATATGCCTCTTTCAGTCTTTAGAGTTGTGCTGCTGGGTAGGCACCTGACAGCACCGCTGGTGACTGTATAGTCCATTGCGAGAGTGGCAATCTCTGTCACAGTTTCCACAGCCTCTGTAAGACAAGGCTGGTGTCGCAGTGACTGTATTTTATGCCTGTGCCTCCTATCCATAGTTTTTTGGATCAGATTCTGCTCAGAGATCACCATTCCATTTCGTACATCTCTTCTCCAGGAACATCTGTCTGTTGCAACTTCTTCCCACGTGTCTGGATCTATGTCAAGGGTCTTCATGTCTTGTTTACACACATCCTTGTATCGCATTTGGGGTCTTCCGGTTGGCCTCTTCCCTGTGGCTAGTTCTCCGTATAGGAGGTCTTTGGGAATATGGTCATCCTCCATTCTTCTTCTTCTGCGTTCATCCAGATTTTTTTTCCGGATGTGACTGTGTTGTGCCTGTTTACAGCAGAGCTGCGTTCTTGCGCCATTAGGCCGACACATCCGACTTCTGCAGGCATTTGTTGACCGGGTTAACCTTCCCGGGCTATAGCATGTTCAATAACTGTTCGCAGCATATACACAGCATTTACTGTACCCTTTCCTTCTACAAACCCACATTGTTCTTCCCCTATTTCAGGTTGTATTTTCTTCCTCGCTCTTTGCATGATAATTCGTAACAAGATCTTTGTGATGTGACTCATTATACTAATTGTTCTATGTTGATCACATTCCAAGGTTCCTGCTTTCTTTGGGATTGCAATAAATACAGAATTACATAATTCAGAAGGTTTATCTCCAGTATCATATAATGTGTTCAGCAGTCTGGTGACTTGCTCTAGTCCAAATTCTTCTAAAGCTTTAATAATTTCTGTTGTGATGTTATCTGCACCGGGGGCCTTGCCAGCTTTCATATGCTTAAGAACATTTTGAACCTCCATCTTTAAAATTGGTGGTCCTTCATTATTAAATCTAATATCATACTGTTCCTCTCTGTTATCATTATAAAGGTTTTTCACATAATCTGTCCATACATGTAGAATCTGATCTTTTTCTATTATGATTTTGCCATCTTTAGTTTTTAGACAGCCTGTTGATGTACTTGTTCTTTTATTAGCAAGTTCCTGAATGTAACAAGCAACTTGGTGATGCAACTTTCTACAGACCACGGCAACAAGATGGGACGGTCAGTAACAACACCCAGGTCAAGAGCGTGGCAAATGCCATCATCGGGCAAGGCCTGTTACCCAGCTCTGCCACCTCGCTTATCATCCACGATAGTTGCTTGGGCAAACCCACCTTTTATATGCTGCCTAAGACACACAAGCCAGGCAGACCTATAGTCTCGGCCTGCTCTTGTCCAACTGAACGGATTTCAGAGTTCCTAGACAGCATATTTCAGCCGTTGGTTGCTAGTCTCCCTTCGTATATCAAAGACACCAACCACGCTATCTCTATCTTTGATTCCATCAGTTTCGCAACCCCTTCTCAGTACCACATCTTCACTTTAGATGTGACTTCACTCTATACATCTATTCCTCATACTGACGGCCTTAAAGCCTTGGAATTTTTCTTGGAGAAAAGGCACAACCCCACCATAGCCACTGGACCATTGCTGCGTCTCGCAGAGTTAGTCCTCAACTTCAATTCGTTTGAGTTCAATGGGGACTATTTTGACCAGATCAGCGGTGTGGCCATGGGCACCAAGATGGGTCCCAGTTATGCCTGCCTCTTCATGGTCAATCTGGAGCAGGTCTCCAACCTGGACTCCAGGTATGGAGTCAATACACCGGTAGGCTCCCGGAGCTCTACAGGTGATACATCGACGACTGCTTCGGTGTTTCAGACATGCCCTTGTCAGATCTCCAGGACTTCATTTCCTTTTTCTCCAACTTTTAGCATCAGACTCACCTCCACTATTTCTTCGTCGGCTGTCAACTTCCTAGATCTAACAGTCTCTTTAGGTTCCGCTGGTTTGCGTACGACAGTTTATTATAAACCTACTGACTCCCACGCATTCCTTCTCTACACCTCCTCGCATCCCCCCTCTTGTAAGGACTCTATTCCTTTTTCCCAATTGTTACGTCTCCGACGGCTTTGTCAGGATAATAACGACTTCCGTCAAAAAGCCCGCAAAATGTTGAATTTCTTCCGCCTTCGTGGTTATTCTGATAAAGTTTTGTCTACAGCCCTTCACCGTTGTCAGTCTATCAGTCGTACCGAGGCTCTCTCCTCCAGGCCTAAACCATGTAACAGCAGGCCGATCCTTTCATTAACCTACCATCCCCACAATATTGCTCCCAAGAATATCCTCCTTAGGCATCTATCTATTCTCCAGGCAGACCCGATAACTCGTGATGTCTTTTCAGAGGCCCCTCTGGTGGCTTACAGGCGGGATCGTAGCCTCAGGGATGTGCTGGTCCATAGTAGTCTACCCCACCCTCATACGTCTCTTCTTGGTACGATGGCTTGTCTTCGATCACATTGCAATACCTACCCATATGTACTTCAAACCCAGAGTCTGACATTCCCCAAGACCACTTTCCACATTCGTGAGGGTTTCTCATGCACAAGTCGCAACGTTATCTATGCGATCGTCTGCACTCGTTGCGACATGAGGTATATCGGTGAGACAGGCTTACGTCTTGCTGACAGATATAGGCAACACCTATCTGATATCAGCAGTGGTGCCCAGAAACCGGTGCCCATACACTTCAACAGTTCTGACCACTGTGGCGTGGCGGACATACTGGTCACGGCGCTCAAATCGTGCTCATCTCACGAACGCGATCGCAAGACGTTGGAAAACCGCCTCATCTTTCAGTTGGGGACACTCTCCCCTCACGGCCTTAAGGTTCAACATAGTTTCATTTAACTTCCAACTCCCCCACCCCTTCTCTCTCTCTCTTGTTTTTTTTTTTCTTACAGCGGCTGTATAGCCCACTAGAATAATGTGATAGCGTATCTTTTACAGAGCGCTGCCGTCATCCTCAGCATTACTTTTGCCGTTAGTGATTTTTTGGCAAGTTTGCGTTCGGTTGTTGTCATTGCCTTCTGAGCGACCGTTACTCATGCTATCCTATGCTAACCAACGCAGGGCGTACTGCATTCCAAACGCCCGCCAACTGAGTATGCGGAATGGCAAACTAAAACATTCGCCACAGAGCCGGCTTTAGTTCACTGCTAATTCACCCTTCACTGTTCGCCCACATGGGTGTTCTCCCCCCACCCACCCACCCACCCCCGCCCAATCTTAGCCAATCCCTGTTACCCATCGACCCGTTTCAGTCCTCACATCGGGCCATCTCCACACTCATCAAACGGCTAGCGCTTTAGACACATTCCACCAAGACAGGATTCAGCTAAGTAACCTCTGTATTTTCTTTGTAGTGATTGTTTTATTAATTTGGTGTCTGTGTTGTTTTGTTCTGTGCTGATGAAGGCTTTGGCCGCAACATTCATTTAGTTTCTTGTAATCGTGTTCTAGTAAAGCTCACAATCTACTTATCGTATTTTGGTAATTCATTCACCAAAAGAAAAGAAATGATTAAATCAGTCAGAAAGCCACCAAAACCTGCTCAAGATGACTACCACGTTATGGACAGACCAGAACAAGTAATTATTCTGCGCCTCAGAACAGGACACAATAGATTACGCAACCACATGTATACAAAATTCAAGATTGGTGAAACAGCCCTGTGCACATGTGGACTGGCGTCGCTGACAGCAGAACACATACTCCAAGACTACCCAAAATATAACATATCTAGGCAAACCTTCTGGCCAAAGAGACGAAAGTAGAAGATAAACTCTTTGGACCCCTGTGTGAACTGAAAAAGACAGTTAAATTCATACAAGAGACAACATTGCAGTTATAGACATATTTCAAGCGAACGAAGGAAGAAGAAGAAGTTAAAACAGTTCCGCCACGTGAAGGCCAGGACTTTTGCTGCAGAGGTGATGAATGCACAAATCATTGGGGTATTTATGTAAGGTTGGGCGCTCACTCCAGTCTGCGCCCCGGCTACATAACAGCAACATTTGGAACCAAGGTGGTGGCTGATCCATTTGTTCATTTTCCCACAAACATGCATTTTTTGCAATTTTACTTTCAGTCCTTCCTTCCATACTTTATCAAATGCTTTTTTCTAAATCTTTTCAGATGGCTAGTGTGTGCTTTTTTTCTTGAAAGGCATCCTCTATTTCCTGAGCTATATAGGTTATTTGATCTTCAGTAGATCTGTACTTTCTGAATCCTGCTTGGTGTGGTGTTAAGAGTTGGTTTTCTTCCAGATGCCATGTTAGCCTGCCATTGATAATGTGTTCCATTAATTTTCCTACACAGCTAAGTAGACTGTTCGGTCAATAGCCATTTGGTTCTTCCGGGTCTTTTCCTTTCTTTGGGACTGGTATTAGTATAGCTTCCTTTCATGCCTGTGGGACTATTTCTCTCTTCCAGCTGTAATGTAGGACTGCTCTCATATATACTATAGTGTCCATTCATTCCTGTTATCCTCTTATTTACAGTAAGGTGTCCACTCATATATAATCTGTTGTTGTCATATATGCAATATAATGTCTGCTCATAGAGAATATATTGTAATTTCATGACACTACAGCATACATTATGATATAACTGAACACACATTAGAGCAGATAATATGTTATTTTTGTTTCAAGCAGTGTTTCTCATAGCTAAATCGGCTTTTAAAAGCAAACTCCCGAAGACAGGCAGTCACTTGCAGAGTCATAACATATTTAGATTCGAACTGTTCCTTAAGAAATGTTATTTATTTAAAAAAATTTTCATACCAATTTCAGTTGCATTAGTTTTACAAGTCTCAAGTTTTGCATGATGAATTTAATTACAGTTTTACCCAGTGGTGGCATAGTTTGAGGAACACAGTAGTAATTTAAAAATAAATAAATAAATATTTTCAGAAATGCGTCATTTGTACTCCTTTCATCCCCTTCAATTTGAATTGTTCTCTCCCAGAATGGTACAAGGCCCAAGCTGGCAGATGATGTCGATCTTGACTGCATAGGAAAGGATGAAAGATGTGATGGCTACTCGTAAATATGCATTTTGTTTTTAGCATATTTAATTATATTTGAATTAACATTAGCATGAAAATTACTTATTTTTGCCCTTGTTATATCACATTAGTCGGTCTCCCTGGCGAAGAGGTTATGGACACTGTTCATAATCCCGTAATCCTTAACCCTATGTACGAAACACAGCTGCGCGAGATTCAGCAGCGGATCGCGTCACATTGGTTTCTTACGGAAAGGTTTGTGAGCTGGTCGTTCAGAAATCATTGGCAAACTACTGGACGTAAAACTTGCCAAGACATCAACAGCAGCTGAAAAATGCTGGTGTTGACTGCAATATCCTGTAAATAGGATATACACACCAAATAAAATCACATTGACAGAGTTTGACTTTTGGTTAAGGATATTTTCTTTACACTCAGACATAGTGTAGAATCATACAAGAAGAATCGTAGCACATCTCAAGAATCCAAATTTGTGTATCGCAAAGTCACACACGCTTTAAATATTTTTATGTGGGTAGCTCTTATAATTTTAACTTTAGCCTGGGCAGCCGTCTATTCAGTGTGCTCTTTGCAAATTACCAAGGGATTTGTAACTTGCACACAAAACCGCCAAATCGTTCACCCTTGTTCAAGCAGGCTAGGTGTTCGATCCACTAGCCCATCCTTTTCTTGTATAGTAAAACTCCATACAGTAAATAATGCAGTGGCTTACTGGTGAAAATAAAACACAAAGTCGTTGTGGAACAATGATTAGTGCACTGGTTAGCATAACAGTCCCGTCCTCAGTAATGGCAGGAGATTTTGTTTTCTTTTTATGATAGTTCACCTCTGGGCTCAGCCCAGCCTCTAAAAAATGGGTGCTGGAACATTTTCTTTACATTCAATCAATCATGTGCCATGCCGGAAAGCGTGGGCGGTCATGACTCGCCATTTCACTCGATATTTCACTCGATCACCAGTGTCGTGGATCAGCTCAGTGTTCCTGTCTCGTCCATACCATGTGGCCAAGCCATCCAGGTATTTTCCTCTCGGTCTTCCTCTTGGTCTGTTCCCTTCGATCTTGCCAGTTGTCACTAAGTTCTCCAATCCATTTCTTCTCATAACATGTCCAAAAAGTTGTGACTGTCTACGTCTAATTTCTCTAATCAGTTTATGATGTTCATTTGTCTCCTGTAGTACTTGGTCATTGGTTTTTCTGTCTGTCCACGGTATTCTTTGCACTTTCCTCAGAAACCACATTTCTGCAGCCATCAGATGCTTTTCAGCTTGACTGCTCATTGTCCAAGTTTCACATCCATACAAAAGAACAGGCTCTATGTATCCCCTCAACACTCTTTTTCTCGTTTCAATTGACATCTTTTTATTGTAAATATTGAGCACAACCCACTACTGGCAACGCTGATCGCATTCTGGTATGAACCTAAGGCCTATCCATGTCAATATGGAAGCACTATACTCGAGTTTCGCCCTCGTTTGAGCTCGTCAGTATCTGGTCAGAATGTTTTTCATCTTGCTAAAGGTTACTTTCGCCATGGTGATTCTTGTTCAAGGCATCTCCCATCAGATGTTATGACTGTTCCGAGATAATTGTACCGATTCACTTGTTGAAGAATATTCCCATTTACTTGTATATTACATTGTGGTACTTCGTTCTTCCTAGTGACGACCATAACTTGTGTCTTCTTACAATTTAATTCCAACCCCAGTTGCTCACTGTGTACAACAACTGCGTCTACTAATTGTTGTAGATCTTGTGCATTGTCTGCAATTAATACTGTGTCATCTGCATATCTAATGTTATTGATGTTTCGTCCTCCAATGCTGATTCCATTTATATCCTCTACATTTCTGAAAATATTTTCACTGTATAGGGAAAAAAGATCTGGAGACATCACACATCCCTGCCTAACACCTCTCTTAATAGGTTGATTTTGTCCCACTTCATTATCAATCCTTAATGCAGCTTGTTGTTTCCAATATATGTTTTTTATAAGTCTAATGTCTTTCCCATCAATTTGTAGATCTGCAAGCATATCCACCATGCTGACATGTCTAACTCTATCAAAAGCCTTTGTATAGTCAATAAAGCAAAGATGTATATCCTTGTTTACTTCTATAGCACGTTCAATAACTGTTTGCAGCATATACACAGCATTTACTGTACCCTTTCCTTCTACAAACCCGCATTGTTCTTCCCCTATTTCAGGTTGTATCTTCTTCCTCACTCTTTGCATGATAATTCTTAGCAAAATCTTTGTGATGTGGCTCATTATACTAATTGTTCTATGTTGATCACACCAAGGTTCCTGATTTCTTTGGGATTGCAATAAATACAGAGTTACATAATTCAGGAGGTATATCTCCAGTATCATATAATGTGTTCAGCAGTCTGGTGACTTGCTCTAGTCCAAATTCTTCTAAAGCTTTAATCATTTCTGTTGTGATGTTATCTGCACCGGGGGCCTTGCCAGCTTTCATATGCTTAAGAACATTTCGAACCTCCATCTCCAAAATTGGCAGTCCTTCATTATTAAATCTAATATCATACTGTTCGTCTCTGTTATCATCATAAAGGTGTTTCACATAATCTGTCCATACATGTAGAATCTGGTCTTTTTCTATTGTGATTTTGCCATTTTCAGTTTTTAGACACCCTGTTGATGTACTTGTTCTTTTATTAGTAAGTTCCTGAATTCTTTTGTGCACTAATTTGGTATTTTGACTGTTGTGTTGTTTTTCAATTTCTAAGCACTTTTCCTCAAGCCATGCTTCTTTTGCCTCCTTACATAATATTCTGACTTGTCTGTGAATTTCTTCATATTTGACAGAATTATTGAGTCTTCTTGTTTCCATGAGGTGTAAAATTTCTTCAGTCATCCATTTCTTACGACCCACCTTCTTTAATTTTGGAATAGTTGTTTCTGCAGCCACATTGATTGAATTCTTCAACGTTTCCCATTGATCATCCACATCCTGGAATAGGATCTCTAGATCAGACAAAATTTCAAATCTGTTCTGTACTTCTATGTTGAATTTGTTTTGTATTTCCTTGTCATTACTCAATGTACACAAATCATATTTAGTGTTTCCTGTTATATACTTGACTTTCTTCAACTTTATCCTCAATGTTCCTGTGAGTAATCTGTGGTCACTATAACAATCAGCACTGGGAACTGTTTTTGCTAGTGTTAATGCGTTTCTAAATCTTCTGCTAATCAGAATGTAGTCAATCTGGTTTCTAATCCTGCTATCAGGACTCCTCCATGTCCATAATCTTCTAGGGTGTTGCTTGACCCACGTGTTTCCTACAATCATTTCCTGTTCTTTTGCCCACTCTACGAGTCTGTATCCTCTTTCATTTCTCTCTCCTAAACCATAGTTTCCTACTGTGTATCTATCCCCTTGATTTCCTACTTTTGCATTGAAGTCCCCTATTATGATGTTTATTTCTGAATTTTTACATTTCTTTAAGGCAGACTCTATGTCATTATAAAATTCTTCTACACTATCTTCACTGGATTCTCCTGTTGGGGCATATACTTGAATAATATTTATGCTAAAAGGTCTGCCACTTAATTTAACTAGTAGAACTCTGTCCGACATGGCCCAATATCCTTGAACAGATTTTGATGTTTTCCGGTCCAAAATAATTGCCACTCCCCTATGATGATCTTCACCTCCAGAATAAATAATCTTGAAAACTTCTTCTATCTTGATGCCTGCTCCTGTCCATCTCGTTTCGCACATACCTAAAATATTAATTTTTTCCCTTTCAATTTCTTGTTTTATGTTCTCCAATTTTTCGTCGTTGTTTAACGTCCTAACGTTCCAAGTTGCTAATTTTAACGTCTCTGTCCTTGTCAGAGTGGCAGACCTTTTAACATAAATGTTATTCAAGTATATGCCCCAACAGGAGAGTCCAGTGAAGATAGTGTAGAGGAATTTTATAATGACATAGAGTCTGCCTTAAAGAAATGTAAAAATTCAGAAATAAACATTATAATAGGGGACTTCAATGCAAAAGTAGGAAATCAAGGGGATAGATACACAGTAGGAAACTATGGTTTAGGAGAGAGAAATGAAAGAGGATACAGACTAGTAGAGTGGGCAAAAGAACAGGAAATGATTGTAGGAAACACCTGGTTCAAGCAACACCCTAGAAGATTATGGACCTGGAGGAGTCCTGATAGCAGGATTAGAAACCAGATTGACTACATTCTCATTAGCAGAAGATTTAGAAACGCCCTAACAGTAGCAAAAACAGTTCCCAGTGCTGACTGTTATAGTGACCACAGATTACTCACAGGAACATTGAGGATAAAGTTGAAGAAAGTCAAGTATACAACAGGGAACACTAAATATGATTTGTGTACATTGAGTAATGACAAGGAAATACAAAACAAATTCAATATAGAAGTACAGAACAGATTTGAAATATTGTCTGATCTAGAGATCCTATTCCAGGATGTGGATGATCAATGGGAAATGTTAAAGAATTCAATCAATATGGCTGCAGAAACAACTATTCCAAAATTAAAGAAGGTGGGTCGTAAGAAATGGATGACTGAGGAAATTTTACACTTAATGGAAACAAGAAGACTCAACAAAAATAATCCTGCCAAATATGAAGAAATTCACAGACAAGTCAGAATATTATGTAGGAAGGCAAAAGAATCATGGCTTGAGGAAAAGTGCTTAGAAATTGAAAAACAACACAACAGTCAAAATACCAAATTAGTGCACAAAAGGATTCAGGAACTTACTAATAAAAGAACAAGTACATCAACAGGGTGTCTAAGAACTAAAGATGGCAAAATCATAATAGAAAAAGATCAGATTCTACATGTATGGACAGATTATGTGAAAGACCTGTATAATGATAACAGAGAGGAACAGTATGCTATTAGATTTAATAATGAAGGACCAGCAATTTTAAAGATGGAGGTTCAAAATGTTCTTAAGCATATGAAAGCTGGCAAGGCCCCCGGTGCAGATAACATCACAACAGAAATGATTAAAGCTTTAGAAGAATTTGGACTAGAGCAAGTCACTAGACTGCTGAACACATTATATGATACTGGAGATATACCTTCTGAATTATGTAATTCTGTATTTATTGCAATCCCAAAGAAATCAGGAACCTTAGAATGTGATCAACATAGAACAATTAGTATAATGAGTCACATCACAAAGATTTTGTTACGAATTATCATGCAAAGAGTGAGGAAGAAAATACAACCTGAAATAGGGGAAGAACAATGTGGTTTTGTAGAAGGAAAGGGTACAGTAAATGCTGTGTATATGCTGCGAACAGTTATTGAACGTGCTTTAGAAGTAAACAAGGATATACATCTTTGCTTTATTGACTACACAAAGGCTTTTGATAGAGTAAGACATGTCGACATTGTGGATATGCTTGCAGATCTACAAATTGATGGGAAAGACATTAGACTTATAAAAAACATATATTGGAAACAACAAGCTGCCATAAGAATTGATAATGAAGTAGGACAATACCAACCTATTAAGAGAGGTGTTAGGCAGGGATGTGTAATGTCTCCAGATCTTTTTTCCTTATACAGTGAAAATATTTTCAGAAATGTAGAAGACCTAAATGGAATCAGCATTGGAGGACGAAACATAAATAACATTAGATATGCAGATGATACAGTATTGATTGCAGACAATGCACAGGATCTGCAACAATTAGTAGACACTGTGGTTGTACACAGTGAGCAGCTGGGGTTGGAATTAAATTGTAGGAAGACACAGGTTATGGTCGTCACTAGGAAGAACGAAGTACCACAATGTAATATACAAGTAAATGGGAATATTCTTCAACAAGTGAATCGGTTCAATTATCTCGGAACAGTCATAACATCTGATGGCAGATGCCTTGAAGAGATTAGAACAAGAATCGCCATTGCGAAAGTAGCCTTTAGCAAGATGAAAAACATTCTGACCAATAAATTGATGTCAATTGAAACGAGAAAAAGAGTGTTGAGGGGATACATAGAGCCTGTTCTTTTGTATGGATGTGAAACTTGGACAATGTGCAGTCAAGCTGAAAAACATCTGATGGCTGCAGAAATGTGGTTTCTGAGGAAAATGCAAAGAATACCATGGACAGATAGAAAAACCAATGACCAAGTACTACAAGAGACAAATGAAAATCGTAGATTGATTAGAGAAATTAGACGTAGACAGTCAAAATTTTTTGGACATGTTATGAGAAGAAATGGACTGGAGAACTTGGTGACAGCTGGCAAGATCGAGGGGAACAGACCAAGAGGAAGACCGAGAGGAAAATACCTGGATGGCTTGGCCACATGGCATGGACGAGACAGGAACACTGAGCTGATCCACGACTCTGGTGATCGAGTGAAATGGCGAATCATGACCGCCCACGCTTTCCGGCATGGCACATGATTGATTGATTGTCCTTGTCTTGCGATGATCAGTCTTTAAGCGAATCATGATATACTAGGCACTTTTAAAGAGGTAGTTTGCCGTTGCTTTCCTCTATGGCAGTGACCTTACTGGTCGGAGACCGCAGCCATTGACTCTCGAAGAGTTCCTCTGCCTGCCGTCGTGAAGCTCAAGGCCATGACCCACAAATTTCTGCCGGCTGCCCTCAAAATTTCATCCACCACCTGCCTTCCGTGGCTTCTTTTGAAAACTTCCAATAAAAGGGACACAAAATAACATCACATAATCCACAGGAAAACACTATTCACAGGAAATCCATAGGAAATCATACGAAATCCAAAGGAAAACACTAAATAATGCCCCTCCGAAAAGTAACGCTTCATTTTGTACCTCTTTGCATAGCTTTCTAATTTTCCTGTGAATCTCTTCATATTTTTCTTGTTATTTTTGTTATTTCTTCTTATTTCCTTGAGTTTTAACCCTTTTAGGACGGAACAACATTGGGCCAAATTTAGGTTTCCCTCTGAAGAAGACGGAGCCATTTTTTTGGAGTACAGAAATGACTGAAGTGACAATTTTATAAATTAAAAAAAAAATATTAGAACCCTATATAGATATATACAAGTATATATATTCTTAAAGAGGATATAGTAAAGTTTATTTCTGTGTATGATTGAAGTTGTTTTGTTCATGTTTATGCAAATTTGATGACCTCATTTGTATTTTGTGAAAAATAAAATATTTCATACCACTATGTATGAAGTGGTACTAAATATTTTTTTTAAATGGTACTCACCTAAAATTTCCTCATTGAATACCTACACCACTTTAGAATAATTTTAAACACTTATGGTTAAATAAACAACAACTATGAAGTCCTTATTGACATTTGTAATAAGTTAGCTATCAACTGGTGACATGTTTTTTGGTCCGGACATAGCCATGAATGGATATAGATAACACGATCTTCTTTATTCCCAATACACAAAACTACAGGGACACGAGGTTGAAATCCTCATGGGCACTTTCTGTATCACTAAAGTCATTATCTGACAGTCTTGAACTGACAAAATCGCTACTATAAGAGCTAGTCAATGCTAGTACGTCTTCGAGTTCAAAGCTGGCCATTTTAGAACTCAAAAATCCACGAAAAAATGGGTTACTTCGGGGGAAAAAGCACAAAATAATATCCGCTTGTTTGAATCACGCTACAAACGGCCATGAGAAGGCTAAAATGGCTGACGATTGCAAGGAAGCATTTGATTGGTCTGTACTATTAAAAGCAAACCAATCAAAGCAGTTCTTACAACGGGATCGGCCGAATCGGGTTTTTCACTATGACCGTGTGGTGACGTCAGGGCCGATTTTCCGGCCGAATCGTCCCAAAAGGGTTAAGATGTCTTCCATCATCCATTTCTTGCGTCCTATTATCTTTATTTTTGGGATGGTTGTTTCTGCAGCTTGGTTGACTGATTTCTTTAATATTTCCCATTGGTCATTGGCGTCTTGAAATAATATTTCCATATCGGACAATGCATCAAATCCGTTCTTTTCCTCTATGTTGAATTTATCTTTTATCTCCTCACTCTTCAGTGCCTGTAGATCATATTTTGTGTTTCTTGGTGAATATTTGACTTTCTTTAATTTTATATGTAAATTCTTCTTCTTCTTCAGCATTCCGAGCCATTGAGGTTCTTTGCTGCAGATACAATCCGTCTTCATTCGTCTCTCTGGTTGACCTTCTCTTGCCAGTCGTTGATTCCAAGTGCTTGTAGGTCTGTATATGTATATTATCTCTCCACCGTCTTCTTGGTCTACCTCGGGGTCTACGGTAATTTATTTCCTGAGTAAGCGAGTTTTGTTTCTCTATTGTCTTCCATTCTTTCTATATGCCCCAGCCGTTGTAGCCATTAGCCTTCATGATACCAGTGATTAGCGGGGACTTAAACAGATCATAAATGTCTTTGTTACTTATTCTTTTCCATTCTCCACTTTGTGTATCCCTAATGGGTCCAAAGATGCGTCTTAAAAATTTGTTCTCAAAGGTTTGTAACAAGGCTTCGTCTCCTTTCGTTGTACTCCAGTTTTCAGAGCCATACAGCGCAACTGGTCTGATCAGTGTTTTGTATATTGTAATTTTGGTGTTACGAGATAGCGCATTTAATTTTAGTTGATGTTGTAGTGCATAGTATATCTTATTTCCAGAATTGATTATATGTAAATTGCTTAAGATTAATCTATGGTCGCTGTAGCAGTCTGCACTTGTTATTGTTTTTGTGACTTTTAAGGCATTTCAAAATCTTATGTTGAAAATATAATCAATCTGATTTCTTATCTTATGATCAGGACTCCTCCATGTCCATAATCTCCTTGGGTGCTGTTGATACCAGGTGTTTCCAATAATCAAATCCTGCTCTTTTGCCCACTGTACAAGTCTGCAACCTCTTTCATTCTGTTCCCCTAGTCTGTACTTACCTACTATGCATCCGTCCTGTTGATTTCCAACTTTGGCATTCAAGTCACCCATTGTGATATTTACTTCAGAATTCTGAATAAATAATATGAGGACACAATTGAAGCTTTCAGTATGTAGTTATTTAGACAAATAGGAAGAATATCATGACAAGAGAAGAAAACAAAGTATTACAAGAACAAACAAAACTGGGATTAAATAAAACATTACTGAATAAGATCAAGGTAAGACAATTAAGATACCTCAGCCAAATCATCAGCGAGTGAGTTGCACTGTTTCATCTAACCTGTGGCTCGGTACATCTGACTTCAACAAGCATTTATTCTGGTTTGCTTTCTCTAGCTTTTGATTGTCCAGTCTACCTACAAGGTGGTGTTTTGTGATTCAGCTGCGGTACAGTCAGCATAGCTCTTGGAGCCATTGGAAAATGTAAGCCCTTCTACCACTTCAGGTGGATATACAATGCAGGATATTTAGCTAAATAAAAAAGGCAGCTCCTTGTTAGAATATGTGCTAGAGAGGGCATGTATGCAAGAAGAAGACAGCATTACAGATGATGAGTTCCATATAAGCTAATCTTAGTCCTTGTATCTAGAATAGTATCTCGTGTAGACATATTATGGATCTCCTATTTTAATTTATTGATGAATCTTCTTCCACAGAGGAGCAGACGTGTGGAACCTACTGCAGGTGGCTAAAAAAGCTTTGGTGGAGGACATTATTGAGGCAAAAAGAGAAGGCCGGACATTAGAGGCGGTTATAAATAAAGCTTACTTTGAAACTGCCTTGGAGAAGGTCAGTGCATCTGTGAATGCAGAACACTTTCCCTGTTGTTCCTAATTTTTCTGTTGAGTATGTCACACATTTATTTTCCAACAACATTCAAGTTTACTATCAAAGGAGTGCATTAAGGTGGTGTATACATGGTTGTTAGGTCTGTATTGCCATCTGTCAGTCACATAATATATTCAGAGGTGGCTGATTAGAACTGTCTGAGTCCAGAAATATTTATAACATAGAGGGAATATAAGATGGGAGGCGCATATTAAAATGAAACTTGCTTGAAACACGTGAAAAAACACCCATTATCAGAAAAAATAAAGGACATTGTATATCGCAGTTATAACCCAGAAATATTGAATGAGATTTTACTTATTTTTAATTTAAACAAATCTGAAAGAGTAAACAACAACATACCTAGGCATCAGATTAAAATTCTGCCTGGCTTGGAAAACGGATAACAAAAACACAACATATGGCAAGATTCATGACAAAATTAGCTGGTAGCCTCACGAAGTGCTGGTGAGACCATCTTTAACAATTGCATACAGATATAAATGAACCTTAGGGGGTTTAAAAGCTAGAGGATCATCAACATTGCATGGGTTTTATCCCATATGGCTCATTCTCTTTCCATAGAATGGCCTGCTTTTCACACAAAGGACAACATCTGTAGCGACAACCCTCAGAATATCTAGCACTTAACAGCATTGCAGAAGTCTTGGAACATGTGTTGCTTTTGGCCTCTGTTGTCCATCTTAATTGTGGATGATATCACTTACTCTGTTACTGTGATCATCATCACCATTGTTGTGTTGGTATTCTTGCTCTTTTGTCTTTCCATCTGTGAGATTTTAGTTGTGGTTTTTTTTTTCTTGCAGCAGCTATTTATTGATTTAACACAGCAGAAACAACCATGCTGAGACAACAGCACTTCATTTATCATAGAAGGTTGAGACCATAAATATGACCATCAATGCGTGACATGAACTGCAGATTTGCAGTAATCAGTTACCACATGCTTTGAAAGAAACAATGTGATGTGTCTTGTGTTTGGCAATTAGTTGGTGTGAAGAAAAGCAGGGACTTTTCTCAGTAAATGATCCCATTTGACACTATGAGGTGTATTAAGTATGTGGTGAAGTGAGTACAGTTTAAACGACCCTTGTTCACATATCTTGAGACCTATTGGGCATATGGTGCTAGCCCCATTTTTACCCTCATAGACTAACTGACACACGATGGGTGCTGTGATCAGTATCACATCAGCTGCCTTTACTTTCCAGGACATTTTACTGGTACCCATTTAAGGCTGGACTGACCTGGGAACAAGGTCAGTGAAATACATCCCTGCTCTCATGGAGATTGGAACACACAACCACTGGGCTGGCAGGCAAACATGCTAGCCATTGTGCTACTGTGAATCCCAGAGACATTTGTCTTCTTTTCCTTTTATCCCCAATTGGAGTATAGGCCCTCAACCAACTCATGCCATGCCATTCTGACTTTTGCTATCTCTTGTAGCTCCGACCATGATTGCCCCCTGTTATTCACTTCTATCTTTAGCCATTCTGACTTTTGCTGTCTCTTGTAGCTCTGACCATGTTCTCCCTATGTTATTCACCTCCATCCTGACAGGCCATGGACAGAACAGAACAAGTCATTATTCTGAGCCTCAGAACAGGACACAATAGATTACGCAACCACATGTATACAAAATTCAAGATTGGTTGCACATGTGGGTTGGCGTCGCAGACAGAAGAGCACATACTCCAAGACTGCCTAAATTACAACATGTCTAGGCAAACCTTCTGGTCTAGAGAGACGACAGTGGAAGATAAACTCTATGAACTGCTGAGTGAATTTAAAAAGACAGTTAAATTCATACAATAGACAACATTGCAGTTATAGACATATTTCAAGCGAACAAAAGAAGAAGAAAACCTCCATCTTTAGCCATTCTGACTTTTGCTATCTCTTGCAGTTCTTACCATGATCTCTCCATGTTATTTACCTCTTCACCTCTGTCTTTAGCCATTCTGACTTTTGCGTGTGTGCGTGCGAGAGTGCATGCGTGCGTGAGCACAAGTGCATGCATCAATGAGAGAGAAAAAACACACATTGAATTTACATTTGTTAAGCATAGATTTGTTTTTATTTTTTCACTAGGGCAAGAAAAACAAGAAAAACTGTGAGGCAGTAAAAAGAAGGTTGGAAAAAAAAAAAGCTAAAGGCGACATGGCTGGGAGATTAATGCAGATTCTTCTAAGTCAAATGTAAGGCCCACAGTGGATGTTGGTTGATACCATGTAACAGTAGTTGTTGACTTGCCTTGAATGCATTTGTCTTTTTTTTCCTTTTATCCCCAATTGGAGTATTGGCCCTCAACCAACTCACCCCATGCCATTCTGACTTTTGCTATCAATACATCTTTGCTTTATTGACTACACAAAGGCTTTCGCTAGAGTAAGACATGTCAACATGGTAGATATGCTTGCAGATCTACAAATTGATGGGAAAGACATTAGACTTATAAAAAACATATATTGGAAACAACAAGCTGCCATAAGGATTGATGATTGATTGATTGATTTAGGAACCGACATCACAGCATTCGAGGCATTCCTATAAGCACTCCGTCCCCATCCTCAGCAGCCAGCGAAGAGTTCCAACACCAATAGTTCCAGTAGCAATCTGATTATATGTCCATCTCGCCTTTCCTTTGAGCGTTGGCCAGATCCCCTCGTCACTCCTCGCTGCCTCATTCTTGCCAGACTTTGGTGATCCATTTGCTCCTCCGAGGAGTAAATGTACCCCCACAAGGAAGGATTGATAATGAAGTGGGACAATATAAGCCTATTAAGAGAGGTGTTAGGCAGGGATATGTAATGTCTCCAGATCTTTTTTCCCTATACAGTGAAAATATTTTCAGAAATGTAGAAGATATAAATGGAATCAGCATTGGACGACGAAACATCAATAACATTAGATATGCAGATGATACAGTATTGATTGCAGACAATGAGCAGGATCTGCAAAAATTAATAGATTCGGTTGTTGTGCACAGTGAGCAACTGGGGTTAGAATTAAATTGTAAAAAGACACAGATTATGGTCGTCACTAGGAAGAACGAAATACCACAATGTAATATACAAGTAAATGGGAATATTCTTCAACAAGTGAATCGGTACAATTATCTCGGAACAGTCATAACATCTGATGGGAGATGCCTTGTAGAGATTCGAATAGGAATCGCCATGGCGAAAGTAGCCTTCAGCAAGATGAAAAACATACTGACCAATAAAAAGATGTCAATTGAAACGAGAAAAAAAGTGTAGAGGTGCTACATAGAGCCTGTTCTTTTGTATGGATGTGAAACTTGGGCAATGAGCAGTCAAGCTGAAAAACATCTAATGGCTGCAGAAATGTGGTTTCTGGGGAAAATGCAAAGAATACCATGGACAGATAGAAAAACCAATGACCAAGTGCTATGGGAGAAAAATGAAAATCGTAAATTTATTAGAGAAATTAGACGTAGACAGTCAAAATTTTTTGGATATGTTATGAGAAGAAATGGATTGGAGAACTTAGTGACAACTGGCAAGATCGAAGGGAACAGACCAAGGGGAAGACCGAGAAGTAAATACCTGGATGGCTTGGCCACATGGCATGGTCGAGACAGGAACACTGAACTGATCCACGACTCTGGTGATCGAGTGAAATGGCAAGTCATGACCGCCCATGCTTTCCGGCATGGCACATGATTGATTGATTGATTGTGGCTCTGACCATGATCTCACCATGTTATTCACCTCTGTCTTTAAGGCGATGTGCAGCAGTAAAAACATCGATGTTTGTTCAATTTGGCTATTTTTGGATAGTTCATTTTTAGACACCTTATCATGTCTTCTATCAGATTCGGTACTTGTTTTTGTTTAAAAACTGTTATTTTAATGCAATATTCATATTTTACTGAACCCACCCTAGGTGTCAAATTGTCTACTTATTGAAAATTGTTGCGAAATTGATGGTTTTCGAACCCTAGCAACGATATCTCGGGAACACGCTACATACAAGTGTCAGATATCATTGGAAACGTCACGATCTTCCTTAATTGTCTGTGAAACTCCAAGTTCGTCTAATCGGAAACTTTTCTGTGTACAACTGTTTGTTTCGTATTTATAATCTTCCGGAAACTTCCATATGTGGAACACTGTAAGCAATCCACGTTCGCCGATGGCTGAATCTGATCATGTGGGTTTCTAAAATGGCAGCTTTGTGTTGTTTACACTTTGCGACGTGCCGAATGTTTATTGTTGACGACAGATTGACACGCATTGAAAAATGCCTCGTTCTAAGAAATTTAACATCTAGTCATCTACTCGACGTAAGAAATCTCTGACTACACCTCGCAAATGCTCGTAAGCGCGAAAAGCCTATCAGAACGTCGTAAACGGTACAGACAATTCTGAAATTACTGAAAGTGACCCAGCTAAAGTGCACATGCCACTTCTAGCAAATCCAAGTGTTTTGACAGTGAATCTGAATGAATCAGTGCTGTCGTGTTCTTCTCAAAGTTGTGGAAGTGATTCTTTTATTACCGTATATTATTACTATTATTAAAACTTGAACCTGCAAGGTCTTCATCACAAAACATTTCACAGGAATAAACTATATTCAAAGATAGAAGATCTGGGGGACACTGTTTTCTCTCAAACTGTATGTTCGACAGGCTCATGCACAACAGTCAGGCATAACTCTACATGACAATGATGTGCTAGATATTAGTGTCAGCTTTGATGGCACTTGGCTGACTAGAGGCTACACATCCCACATTGGAGTTGGCTGAGCAGTAGATGTTCTTACAGGACTTTGCATAGATGCCCATGTTATGTCCACATATTGCCAGATGTGTGAAACCACTGGTAAGACACTTTCCAGGGACAAACCAGATGAATTTGCAGCATGGAAGGCAGAACATCTTCTAAACTGTGATACAAATTTCACAGGATCTGCTTGAATGATGGAAGTGGAGGCTGCAAGGGTGCTGTGGCAACTGTCTGTGGCCCGTCATAAACTGTGCTACATGTCAATACTTTCTGATGGTGACACCAAAACATTTGCAGAGCTTACCAAGATCAAACCATATGGGGATGACATTCAGATAGACAAAGAGGAGTGTATCAACCATGTCAGTAAATGCCTTGGAACAGCACTCCGCAATGTTGTTGCTGACTGCCGAAAGCAAGGCGTGACCCTAGGAGGATGCGGTAAAGGTCAGCTTACACAAAATGTCATCTGTAGGCTGACAATTTATTACAATAGAGCCATAAGAAACAACACAAGTGTAGAGTCCATGAGGAAAAGTAATATGGCTTCACTGCATCACTGTTTTTCAACAGACAAAAGTCCACGTCATGAAATGTGCCCAAGTGGAGAGCAATCTTGGTGTTTTTTTTTTCAATCCGCCCTGGCTAAGCATCAGGTCCCAGGTCCTCATGACAAGATGTTACACACATGGCTCAACCTTGACAAGCTTGAGAAATATCTGTTGCCAATTTATGAAAGGCTGTCTGACACTAAACTACTTAGTAGATGTGTGTCAGGACAAACTCAGAATTCAAATGAGTGTTTACACAGCTTGATATGGGCTCGATGCACTAAAGACAACTTTGCCTCTCGCAAGCGCGTTCAGTTTGCAGTTGTAACTGCAGCAAGAGAGTTCAACTTTGGAGCTGCTGCTGCCCAAGACACTGCCCAGTTTTATGGACTTTCTACAGGCCTGCATATGCAGAGACTAGGAACATTTAGGATGCAGAAGCAAGTAAGAAATAGTCTGAAGTACAAGAAGGACAAACAGACTGAAAGACGTGACACTACGAGTGGCCAAACTGAAGAGACAAGGTGAGCTGCATGCTCTGGAGGGAGGTCCTGCATATTCAGCAGGACTATTCTAAATGTCACAGTTGTAAACTGTTTTTCTGTATAAAAAAGTCATTAAAACATGAAAATAACTTAGTATTATAAACAACTAAAAAATAATTTGTTTTTCCCCGTTTTCTCATTTCGCCAGTTTTCTATACATAAGTAAAAAAAAAATGTTTAAGCTATTCGTTAGACGTTAATGAAAATGTGCACAGATATACTTCTATATATTACTTACATTGTAAGTAGAGCAATCTTGGAAATTAAGTTTTAGCTTTTGTGCAGCAGTAAACAAACAACAAAAAATGTCATGAAAAATGTCGTTAAAATTTTCAAATTATGAAAGAAAAAATGCAAAGAGATATCATTAAAATTTTCTACTTAACTTGTAAAGGGTCTATTTATTTACATATTAAACATAGAATTTAGCCTGTACTTTAAAAAATAACTATTTTAGGGGTACATTAAGAAATTCAATAAGGCAGCTGTTTATCTTGGTTTCCATAGCGACCATTAGGTGCAAAGTCAATTTGACAGTATTTTATTGATCAGCAATCTTCAGTATTAAACCCTATATCATAAAAGATTCTAGAAATTAAGTATTATAAAAATTAATTTTTTAGGGTTAGCATTGCCTTAACCATTCTGACTTTTGCTATCTCTTGCAACCCCGACCATGATCTCTCCATGTTATGTGCCTCTGTCTTTAGCCATTCTGACTTTTGCTATCTCTTGTAGTTCTGACCATTATCTCCCCATGTTATTCGCCTCTTTCTTTAGCCATTCTGACTTTTGCTATCTCTTGCAACCCCGACCATGATCTCTCCATGTTATTCGCCAGTCTTTAGCCATTCTTTATGTCAGATCTCAGAGCTACCGTATGACAGGAGACGGTACTACCTGCTTTCTGTTAGCGCCGTGGGTTACCAAACCCGACACCCCACATTGTGCCAACGGCATCGGGCAGAAAAGTGCAATTGGGAGGGTACAAGCCGTACCCTGGTGCGAGGAAATGCAACCTAAAGACAAAATGTCATGGCAAGGCAGACCAGGCCCTAAGCCTTGGTTGGCAGCTGGTCTAGGATCGAAGCTTTGACAGGCCGACAGTTAAGAGTATTGCTTTGCTGATCTGGCATCTTCTGCAGTTTGTCTTGTTCCAGGTGTATTGGTATTACCTTTCCTCTGGAGTGAACTAGGCAGGCCGAGAGAGGGGTCATGCTGCATGGGCAATACATGGTCTCTATATTTTAGCCCAGGCTTTGTGCTGTGGAGAGGTATAACTCCATCCGTAGTCTTAACCGGGCTCGGAATCAAAGCGAGAGGTAGCAGTTACGGGTTATAAGTCCTTGTCGATTGGCATAGACATGGGGCACCACGGGTTGCCTCTGGCGGTGGGAGACACCTACAAGTGTCACTGATATCTCAAGAGAAACGTTTAAACAGCTTTCATATGTGAAGAATACTTGGTATTAAGTGGCAAGACAAAATCACAAATACTGAAGTATTGGAAAGATCAGTGTATGTGACAGTTTGTTCCATGCTCAGTCTTCGTAGACTTAGAAGAATAGGACACATTAGGAGGATTGGTGATGGTAGAGTACCAAAGGTCATCTTTTTTGGTGAACTGCAGATGGGTAAGAGATCTTAGGGTCGGCCTCTACTATGATACAAAGATGTGTGTAAGCAGGACATGATTGATACAGGCATTGATAATGCACATTGGGAGCAAGTCGCCACTGAACGTGTTGCATGGAGGGCAAATATCAGAAATGGAATAAAGATAAAAGAGTAAATGATTGCAGATAAATCACACACCGAGAGTGAGACGTAAGGTGCATGATGGTGGAAATGACCATGTGTTCACATGCATCCACTGTGGACGAACGTTTACAGCGTGAATTGGCCTTATTGCTCACATTCACTACTGCCATGGGTTGTAGTTATACCTTTTTTAAGCACAATGTAACAAACTATCGTCTGTCAAGACGGCAAGGTGCCAAGTATAAGCCATTCTGGCTTTTGCTATCTCTTGCAGCTCTGACCATGATCTCCCCATGTTATTCACCTCTGTCTTTAGTTCTTTTCTCCAAGTATGTTTAGGTCTCCCACTATTTTGTTTGCCCTGTGGATTCCAGACAAGGGAGAGTTATATTGTGCTCAGATTTTCTCTCAGTGTGTCCTATCCAGGGCAAGAATCTTCTCTTCACCGGAATGTTTGTACTTTGCCATATTTGTAATGTCCCGAACCAGGAACCTGCTTTGAATTTGTGATGTGATAGGACCATCACATTTTATAAGCCTGAATGCCCAGAGAAATAGAGACTTTGCACTTGTCATAGTAGACCCAATATCATTTCTTCATACAAGTTGAAACATTGGTATGTTGGATCAATGTCAGGAGCTAAAATGTTAGTTGACTATCCTTTATAGGATGGTGCAGTCAACTCCAGCATTATTTGGCTGTTTGGGATTTTTTGGCAGGTGTACATTCAGTAGTTTGCCATTGCTTTCTGAAAAACCAGAACTCATACCAATTTATGAAAACCAACACAAGACAATCTGTTGCCAAATTGCTTGCAGCTGCATTTCAAATGCGGTATGCGGGAAAACAAATTGTGACCGTAACCCCTTCACCACAGAGAAAAGCTGGATGATTTACGATCTCTGTGATGGTTATTGATAATATCTGTCAATATTTGAAAATTATGAAGAAGAAGAAACCAAAATTGGAACCTGTGTTTTGGTGAGTTTGGTCTTATTTAACAAAAGTATGGTAACAGAAATTTGACTTCGTTTGTCACAGGATTGGTGTTGTCGTGGGACAGGTTTGTGACTGGTATTGTTTGTGGCTATTGGAACGGTGTGTGTGTGTATATGTATATATATATATATATATATAGCCGGCTCCATGGCCAAGTGGTTAGCAGCTTTCTCCGTTAATCCCGAATACTCTCGTGGTTGACGTGAGCACGAGAATTAGAAGTGGTTCGAGTTACACCAGTGACTTATGAGAGTATGGAGCCGGTCGCTCAGAAAGTCGTGGCGTGCTGATGAGCGTAATCTAGCGTAGAAATCAACATACAGCTCAACGATGCTGGTGTTGACCGCAATATCCTGAAACAGGATGGTGACGCGGAAAAAAAATATATATATATAAACACATTGAATTTACATATGTTAAGCATGTATTTGTTTTTATTTTTTCACTAGGACAAGAAAAACTATGAGGCAGAAAAAAGACATTCAAAAAAAAAGAATAGGTAAAAATAGACAGCTGGGATTAATGCAGATTCTAAGTCAAATGTAGGGCCCACAATGGATCTTCGTTGATACCATCTAACAATAGTTGTTGACTTGCCTTGAATGTTGTAGTGAACATTTTATAATCATCAACAAACATTTTCATGGTTATTAAAGTTGTATGTGTATGGTCAGAAGTGTTCATTGTTCATGGACTGTTTCCCGCTACATTTATGAGCAGGTGTTTGTCATTCACACAAATCAAAGAGATCATTTTGTTTCCCTACTGTGGTTTTGTAAAAATGTTAGTTGTTTAACCTTTAAAGGATGTCACAGTCAACCCCACCATTCCATGGCTGTTTGTGATTTCTTGGCAAGTTTATGTTCAGTAGTTTGCCATTAATTTCTGAATGACCGGAACTCATATCATTGTATGTAAACCAGTGCAAGGCTTCCAACTTGCTTGCAGCTGTGTTTTTAATGCAGTATGTAGGATTACAAATTGTGTCTGTAATAAAATCACCACAGCACTGGCTGTGATTTAGTAAAGGAACACGTCATTCATATTTGATGTTAACTGATTATTTCCAGCATAGTGACATATTGTATTGTCTTTTATTAATCTTTTATTAAAACTGCATAAATCATTTATGTAGAAGAATGTTGGCATTTGAAGAGTACTATGTATTTAACGTGTTGCTGTTTACAACTCTTCCAAATTAAAATTGAATCGAATATACGAATCATTAATACATTTTGTTGTATTTGAATGGAATTGAATGGTTGTACAGCATATGAAATATGTGTGTCTGAGATGTGCAGTGACAAAACATGTCTCACTAATCAATATTTCCACAGTTGTTGAGCTGAGGTATTATTCTCTATTTCTGAGCTTGCCCAAGGAATAATCGCATCCTACATATGACTGTTTGTGCCACTTTGTATCTGCCTTGCATCTCCCAAGGGGTGCGGCCACTCGCGCCAAACCATTTGTAGACTGGTTCATGATTGGTTGGATGTTGCAGCTACAGTTTTCTACTGGATGATATAGCCAGTCTCAGCCCAACCCTTCATAGTCACCTCTTACAACATGCATGCTGGGTTACAGTGGTTCTGTTCTTTGCTTACTTTATGAGCTCTGATAACACAGTTGTGTATCAGGGTGTTCCCCCAATACAGATGTGTCTACAGTCATGTTTATGGTGATATGCTGGGTTCACATTACTTTCTTTGGTCATGTGATGAGAATAGAGCTGTTGGAGAACATTGTGACAACTGGAAAGATCAAGGGAAGATAAGTAGAGGCAGACCAAAAGAAATTATGCTGGATGGACTGAGACAGTGCTGTATCAGTGAATATCATCAGCAGAGTTGATCCAGAATACCAAAGACAGATCTGTGGAGAAGCATGAACATCTAAGCTAGCTGGCAGGACATTTTATGATGGTGCTGGATTCACACAGTAAATGTACCTCAGCAGGAATCACAGGTGCAAGTCAATTCTTGAGCGTTGGTCAGACAGGTTACAAAACAAACATGCTGAGTCTCCTGGATCAGGAACTTGATTAAGGATTTCTCCTTCACGGTTCATAAAAAGCTGTGTTAATGGTAAAGTACCAGTTCTGAAACTGCAGAAGAGATAAACAACAAGATATTCTTTTCCACATAAGTTTTGACCAGACAGGATCTTGTGTTGTGCTGTCACAGTAGGCTCAGACGTTGCCTAGTTCAAAGCCTAGCTAAGTACTGGGCATTCTGACAAAAACCATTCATTTCTGATGTCAAATGTCATCCTGATCTCTTAGATAGTCAGATCAGATGACTTGCCTTCTTGGATAAGGGTGAATAACTGGAGGTCTTATGTGCAAGTTGTGCATGTTGTAAACAAAAAAACCTGTGAGCACCCTATTGCAGATACTACAGAGTCTATCGTTACTCGCGTGTCACCTCTAATCATCTCCTCCACCCGCTTCACGGTTGCTTCTGTTGCAATCTCAACAGGACGACCACATTGGATTTCATCAACAATTTTAGAGTGTCCTTGAGAAAATTTTTCTACCCAGCTATACACCGCTTTACGGGACAAACATTTGTCAGCCTAAACAGGAAGCATTTAATTATGAATGTCCTTTGCAGGCAGTCCTTTTGTCCACACACAAATAACCGCAATGAATGAATCACCAAACTACGAGAAGTATATTGTGAGCTTTACTAGAACATGATTACAAGAAACAAAATGGACCTTACGGCTAAAGCCTTTGTCAGCACAGAACAAAGAAATACAGACACACAAATACATGAAAAACACTACAACAGCACGTTGCTCTTTGGTTGTACACTCCATCAGTTCAGATGCCATATTGGTTATGTGTTGCGCATGCGCATGAGACGCCTAGCACCACCTGACGATGGGAATATAAAGTTCGATGTTGCTGTCACCTAATGACACCTGTAGAAAACACCAACTACATTTACTTGCCATCCCACAGAACTGTGTGACTTACTTATTGACTCGCCTTCGTACCATTTTATTCCTTCTATTTTGTGTGGGCACCAATTAGCGAATTTTTTTAGTCGAGCCTCTACACATTATTAAAGAAAGCAAGCTACAAATGATACATATTTTACGTCAATCCCGGGAGAAGGGGTTAATTACTTTCTCCGTAATCCCATATATCTACGTCGGGAACACAGCTGCGTGAGATTCGGCAGCGTATCCCGTCGCGTTGGTTACTTCCAACGGTATGTGAGCCGGTCGCTCAGAAAGCAATGGCAAACTACTGAGTGTAATCTTGCCAAGAACATCAACAGCAGCTGGAAAATGCTGGTGTTGACTGTAAGGAATATGCAACATTGTAATTTTTTTTTAAAACAACCAAAAAAAAAAACCATGTTTCCATCAGTTCCACACATCAGTGTTATCTAAATTGTAAGAAATGCACATCGCCACACTTGCAATGAAATGACCAAAAGCTGAGGCTTCACTAGAAGAGACAGCATACAAATTATCACTGGTGCCAGGAGTTGTGGTAGCGCAATGACTAGCGTGTTTGCCTGGTGGTTATGACTTCACATCTTCACCGATGCAGAGACTTTTATCAATCACCTGGACTCCCAGATCAGCCCAGCCTAAAAGGAGGTCAGAAAGGCCGAATGGATTAGAACACGAGTTCTTAGACATTGGGTGTGCTGATGCCGAGGTAAGGGGTTCAACCCCTACACCGGATAGTTGAACTAAAATGTCGACATCTCGTCCATGACTTGGGGACGTATATTACAAGTCCTCTGAAGTCGAAGTGGGAGGGTTTCTGATCATGATTTTCAAATTGATCATTTATTAATGAGAGAACCACAGATAGATAGGCCTTGAAAAACCTAATCTAATGATGTGATAATCTCGATTCTAAGCGGAATTTGAGGAAATTAAGTGATAAATTTGAGTGTCATGACCTTTGGACTAAAATTTTCACAAAAGAGTGCCAACTGAGTGGATTTTGATGCGTCTTGGTCAAAGTGAGAGCACAGATTATCAAAATTTTGGTTTTTTGAGACTTGTCAGTTTTGTTTTTAAACGAACATCTTAGCAACCATACATCACTGCGATCGGGGTTGCAAAGCCTAACTGGTCATGTTATTTATTTTTTGATATGATGTCTGGTGACCTAATTAGGAAGTAAAAATGGCCGCTAATTATTTACTAATTAATTAATTAGCCAGCGTCTTCTTAATTTTAGCTTTAAAAAATTACAAGATATGTATGTTATTATGCGGAATGATGTTACGGACCTGATAGTCACTTTGGTGTTTTGATAGTATTTGTGGTGGCCTAATTAGCAATTTAAAATGGCCGCTAATTAATTACTAATTCACGAATAGGCCTGCGTTTTCGTAATTTTAGCTTTAAAAAATTGCAAGATGTATATGCTTTTATGCGGAATGATGTTACGGATCTAATGGTCACTTTGGTGTTTTATTACTGAGTTGCCTGATGGCGAGGGACACTGTTAATAGGGAAAGCTAATCTAAATGCGCAATTCAGTCCAGCACTACTGGAAGTAGTGCATATGGACTACACTTGGGTTCAAAACGAGCAAGCGAGCGCATACACACACACACATACACACACACACATACACACGCACACAAATCAGCCTAAAATAGGTACAAGGACATTTCCTAGAATATAAAGGTGGATGTCATAATATTGATCACTTCACTCATCGAGTGCTGATGTATCGAAGAGTATAGGGCTACCACAATATACCCAATACACCCCATGGCATGAAACAGAACTGGATTTATGGTGCGACAATAAATAAAGTGATGCAGATATCTTGTGAATTTTAAGCCCAATGTACCGCTTTATGTCTTCTTCTTCTGCGTTCATCCGGAGAGTTTTTTCGGACATGATTGCGTTGTTCCTGTTTACAGCAGAGGTGCGTTTTTGCGTCGTTAGGCAGACACATCCGACTTATGCGGGCATTTGTTGATCGGGTTAACCTTCCCGGGTCCACTTTATCTCTACAACGGGCATTGGGTTAGAATGTTGACAATAACATATCTAAAACCCATGGTGGAGATATTACCATCTCATCCAGTTTGTATGTGACTCTCTGAATTATAACCTTGTTATTTCCTAACTATACCGGCTCTGTGGCGAAGGTGTTACGAACGCAATTCTTAATCCCGCTTTCGAAACACAGCTGACGGCGTTTTGGAAGCAGGTCGCCTTGTATTGGTTTCCATAAAATGGTATGAGTGTCGGTCGTTCAGAAAGCAATAACCAACTACTGAACATAAACTTGCCTAGGAATCACAAACAGCCAAAAATGCTGGGGTTGACTGCTACGTCCTGTAAAGAATATGCAACTAACTATATCCTAATGTGCCGCTCCGCAGATGTGAAGTGTCAGTACCAGCTGTGTACACTCTACAGGTTTCTGAGCTTGGAGAGGGGTAGGAGAGCTCAGTCACAGTCTCCGTAGAGATGGTGCTTTCATACCGGATCAGGAGAACAGTCTCTGCACTAACATCACTCTGATAGATGCAAGCACTTTTCAGGGCTCAGACATCCTAAATGCCAGGGCATCGGACCGAAGAATTCAAATGCATAGTCTTCCAAAAGACTCACATCTAGCAAATCAACCATGTCTACAACAATACAGATCTGTCAACAGTCAGGTGAAGACAAAGAAACAGTTGGGTGTTATGAACTAAAAGATTTGCTACACACACTAAACACAGACTAGTCAACACATTTGACTGAATGCCAAAGTCTTAATAATAGATCAGGAGACAGCTTTTGACAAAACTGACAAACATAAGCTGTAGTCTGTTTTAGAAAAATATATGGCAAAAAGCATTCAAAAGACAACATCAGAGCTCTATATAGACCTGCCAAAGTGTAGTGAGAACTAATGAAGGACACGCTGATACATTTGAAATAACCACTGGAGTAAAACAGTGATGTGTATTATCACCATTACTATTCATCATCTATATTGAAAAAATAACGGAGCCAAATTAGAATTGGAAACAGAAAGTGACAGAAACTCAGAAGGCATAAACACGTCATAAATGAGGTACTCTGTGCAGATAATCAATGCAAATCTGAGAAAAATTATAAAACCACATAGCACTTATTAAGACGTGGAGGGCTTTTGTGTTAGCATTCTGGCGACGGCATGAAGCACAGTGTACCTGTGCGGGCTGTTGGCTTGCCGAGAGTCCTGTCTGTTCCACTTTTCACATTTGGCAGTAAGGATCATTTTGTGTGATATTTACTGGCACAGGAACGGAGCATAATGGGGACGACCCGTTGCCGTGAAGTTGGAACCGCGACTAACTAACTAACTAACTAACTACAGTACGAATATCAGCATATCTAAGATAAGTGGGCTAGTCCACTTAATCCATCCATCATGTGCCATGCCGATAAGCGTGGGCGGTCATGTTTTGCCATCTCACTCGATCACCAGCGTCGTAGATCAGCTCCGTGTTTCTGTCTCGACCATGCCACGTGGCCAAGCCATCCAGGTATTTAATTCTTGGTCTTCCCTTTGGTCTCCTCCCTTCGATCTTGCCAGTCGTCACTGAGTTCTCCAATTCATTTCTTCTCATAACAAGCCAAATCAATTTTGAACTGTCTACGTCTAATGTCCACTTAATATTCACACATTTATTAACAACCCAAAGATAAGACTCCAGAATTCAAATACCTGGGGAGTATTTTTACAGAAGATGGGCGACTTGCCAGAAGGCTAACACAGAAAATTATCAGCTCTCACCACCACTCAAGCATCTAAATATTAACAAGGAAATCAAAAGACAACTGATCAACAGCATATTCATAGCAACTTAGTTACCAATATCAGACCTGGTCATTAACCAAGGTGCGAAAGAGGAAGATTACTACGTGCGAGATGAGATGTCTGAGAAGAGTTATCAATATAACCAGAAGAAACAGACTAAGAAAGATGACATTAGAGGAAAGGGTAGGAGCAACATTTATTGATTATATAGAAAGACAGTAAATAAGGTGGTTGGTCATCTAAGGAGAGTGAAGCCTGCAAAGCCACAGCTGTGTGCCCACAACTGTAGAAGAATGGGTTACAGAGCATGAAGAAGACCAAAGAGCAGATGGATCAATGACATCAACACCTTGCAATCACACAAGCTCACTCACATTATCCAGCACAACACACCTGGCCTAGAACATAACCTGCAGCTCCCCACAACACCTTGTGGCAAGGTCTGAACCAGTACAGGAAATATAGCAGTTTTTTCCTTGTTTCTTAAGAGAGTTATCTTCTTTTTTGCACTTTTTATATCGTCTTTTTTTTAATAATTGTCTTATCAAGTTATTGTTTATACTAATTGAGAATAGTAGTTTTATATTCACATTACTATTCTCCATTATACATACAAGAAATTTAGCCGTTTATTATGTTTTTTAGGCTTAATTTTTTATAATATTGTATGCCTGTCTAGTATATTTTAAAACCAGATTTTCACCACTCGCTTAATGTTGATACATGGGTACCCACTATGGACACCTGCCAAAGCTATCATGCTGAGCCGTGCAAAAGTTTATTCATGCAATCCAAAGTCTGGATACTCGAAGCAACTCGAGTGATGGGTGAAAACATTTTTCCAATCTGTCATATTGGACTTCGATCTCCTCATCAAAGGGATCGATATCTACATGACTGGGTCTCGAACCCGCCCCGCCCGTGACAACAGGAAGTAGTCAACAGGACAACCAGACCCAAGAAAATACCTACCAATTTAAAAAAAATAAAATCACCGTAGGTGCAGTTATGTGATGTCACGCGTAGGTGCTAGACTCTTCGTATAGTAAAATATGACGTCACTACGAAGGTGCTGCACTTAAAATACTAATTAGTTTGCGTCTCTCTTACTACTGTTTGCCGCAAACCAGTCCTGCCTCTTATGATCCACATTGCCGCTTTTTATAAAGTGTCCCCCACTTTTCACTTGCTATACAATTTTCTGATGTATCAGTGAAAGCGTCTTCACGTGCTGTTGGAACTCAAAGCACTTGTTAGGATCGTGGGTGTTAATAGTATTAATCCTGCGGCTAGATTTGTGCTTAGCTGTGTAGATTCTCTTTGGTCTCAGTCTAACCCTTGCAACAACCAAATGATCGGTATCACAGTCAGCACTGTGATAACTTCAAGTTAATGTTTGGTTCAGATGTCTCCGTGTGATGATGAATTCCAGCTGATGCCAATGGCCGATCTTGGGTGTTTCCATGTGCCCTTATGCAGCTCTTTTGTTAAAAAAAAGGAGTTTGTAGTACATAGGTCATTTCTGGTGCAAGTAGCCTTTGCCCATTTTCATTCATGCGACCGATGTATTTTCCAAGGCACACTGGCCATGAACTCGAGTCCTTGCCCACACGAGCACTGAAATCACCGAGCATATAAATGTTGTCAGATTTTAGAACTGCCTTGATCACAGAGTCTAACTCCTCATAGAACGAATCCTTCATATTATCAGGGGAAGCGGGAGTCGGTGCATATGCAGTGATAATGGCAAAACCACAAGAGGTTGCCAAGCGTAGGGATAATACAAGAAATAAATGGAGAGAACCGTTGAGGCCACTAAGACATAAATGTAAAATAGACACACATAGTATTATTTGGCGCTCACAGAAGAAGAAGGAAATAGAGATTAGCAGACGCACTAGACAACATAAAATTTTAAAGCTATAATATTAATAGTTACCGACCGGGATCAAACCTGTCGCCTCCAAATGACGACGGCGCCTCGCTGCAGGAACAAGTGTACTTCGACGCACGACCAACTAGACAAAAGTATGAATTAAATTTGTATTCATACACTGTTGTCAGGTACTTTTATTCCAATTGTTTAATGATTGGTCGTGCGTCGAAGTACACTTGTTCCTGCAGCGAGGCGCAGGGATAATAGTCTTTCATTACCTTCATCTGGAATTTCAATCATTCCCAGTAGCGAATTCTTCACTGCAAAGCCCACACCATGTTGCCCCTTTTCTGCCTGCTTTCTACCCTTCCAAACAATGGTGTAACTGTTTTCCCTGAGTGACCCTTCCTCGGCGAGGCGAGTCTCCTGCAGGCCAGCAAGCAATATCAATGACGATTGAGTTCGGCATCAACACAGCCGTTTTTCTCACATCGTCAATATTCATCAGGTCAATGGAAAATCCTGGACACATGGTTCGTATGTTCCAGGTTGCAAGCCGTAGCTTGAGGTTTCTATTTTTCTTTTTTTTAGTAAAACGTGGTGCATTGGTTTTACAGCCCGCGATTTAGATTTTGTCAGATCAGCACCTAAATGGCCGGGGGGCTGCCCAGCTTGAGGCAGGTGGTAGCTGATCAGTGACACCTGTAGGTGTCTCCCACCTTCAGAGGTAACCCGTGGCACCCCATGTTTATGCCAATTGACAAGGACTTATAACCCGTAAATGCTACCTCCCCCTTTGATTCCGAGACCGGTTAAGACCAGGGATGCAGTTATACCTCTCCATAGCACAAAGCCTGGGCTAAAATATAGAGACCATGTGTTGCCCATGCAGCATGATCCCTCTCTCGGCCTGCGTAGTTCACTCCAGAGGAATGGTAACACCAATACATCTGGAACAAGACAAGCTGCAGAAGCTGTCGGATCAGCAAAGCAATGCTCTAACTTTCCGCCTGTCGGAGCTTCGATCCTAGACCAGCTGCCAACCAAGGCTCAGGGCCTGGTATGCCCTGCCATGACATATTGTCTTTAGGTTGCATTTCCTCGCACCAGGATATGGCTTGTACCCTCCCAAATTGTGCTCTTCTGCCCAAAGCCATTGGCACAATATGGGGTGTCAGGTTTGGTAAGTGCCGTCCAACGTTCGGCACTAAAATAAAGCAGGTAGTACTGTCTGCTGTCACTACGGTAGCTCAGTCATATCTGACTCTCCCCCGATGTGTCTCCATTTTGTCGTGGTGGAGGAGCTTGCGTGTCCCATTGACCCCATCTGCTTGCCGATGGATGAAAACTACATATCGGACAGCTTATGGGTTAGGGACCAGACTAAGAGAGACACAACCTGCTGCTCTGCAGGTAGACTGAGGATAGCAGTCAATAGACTAAATCAGGTACACGAAGACAGAAGACCTTGGTTCGGACAAAACTCTAAGGCTCCCTGTCGAGGGCTGTGGCTGAATGCCTCTAAGCCCTCGGATCTGAGAGCCAGGCCGATACCCACCTACCGAAAAATAGAGGGTAGATACTGAGCAAGCTACATGCTCAGGTCTGATACATGTTCAAAGGCTCTCAGCTGGGGGATATGAGGGATTCCCGGATGAGAGGGCCTGGCCGTTTCTCGTTCACTGCTGCACGAAGGTAAGTTGCTGAGCCGGCAGCACATGTAGCCTACCTCGTGAGCGAGTACAAAATGTCAGAAAAGTGCCCCAGTCGAAGGAAATGGTTACGAAAACTGTCTGTATCTAACTCATAGAGAGTGTAGACAAAAGTGGAAAAACGTCTCAATGACGCGAAATGGAACGCACGGCGAGCGAACCTATTGCGTGGTCCGAAGTCAAAAGCAAAAGCTTACCGAGTGGATGTCGCTCTCAGTCTGACAGTTCCTGGTGTGTGCTTGAGCGACCAGTGGCAAGCGAGATGCCCAACACATAGAAGTGAGGAACTAAAGCAGCCATGAGCAGGACGTGGCAACTCCTCGGGTGAGCCCAGTCTCAGAGCAATATGTGCCGGCTCTGCAATTATGGAAGCCTCCTTGGATAGCGAGGGAATGCCCATGGTCTGCCCCTGCCTTCCCTTGAGGGCCGACCGCGATATCATTGATCGTCCTATCTTGACCAGCTGAGATGTGGGCGACATCACAACAGTCTAACGTGCCTCAAAAACAGAGGAAGGCTAACCTCATTAAAAAATGCCCGCTGGAAGTGTCGTCCTACGGGTGGCAAACTAAAAATTGACACTACGCATTTACTTCCGAGTGAAATGTCTCGTCCGAATGTCTCTCGTGCTAGGAACAGCTCTGACTACCTAGTTTCCGAATGCCGCTCTTTTCGGAACAGCTCTGACTAGGTAGTTTTCCGAATGTCTGTCGTGCCTGGAACAGCTCTGACGGGCGCAACGACAAGCACATGTCCGAAAACTCGCTGAGTGGATACCGTCTGCAAACCTGTCTGGTTTGTGTGGGAATGGCCCGGGGCAAACAAAATGACCAATATATTGAAGTGAGGATCTAAAGCAGCCATGAGCAGGACGTGACGATTCCCTCGGTAAACCCAGCACCAGGGCGCTATGTGTCGGCCCTGCAACTATGGAAGCAACCTTGGATGGCAGAAAATGCAATGGACTGTCCCTTCCTTCCTTTGAGGGAAGACCGTTGTCTTCGACCGTTCCAACTTGGCCAGCTGGGTTGTAGATGGCACCACAAAAGTGAGTCTCCCAGGAATGCTACCTGGTCAAAAAAGCACGCTGTAGTCGGATGTGTTGGCCTACGGGTTTCGGCCCAAGGGCGCATAACAGACACACCGCAATCACATCTGAAAAAACACTCCGGATGAACGAAAAGAAAGAAGAAGATATCTGACTAAGACCTGATACAAATCCCTGTCATCAAGTCCTGAAGTAGAGTTTACATACAGTGGATAGGCTACATCTGAAAGAATATGCAGATATCTTCTTTGTGAGATACAGCAGGCATAGTTTGCTTCTATAGTATTTTTTCAGGGTCACAAACTACCATATTCATTACATTAGATAACCAAAACACTTTCAGTACATCTGCATGGAGTAACTAACGATTATGTGGTGTGTTGTTTGATTAGAATTAGTCAAATACATTAAAAGTGCCTACTTATAATGATTGTTCAAGCGGTGATTGTTCAGCACATGACTGTTGTGTTCTGGAGAATAAGTGAAACCCAACATCCGTAGGTAGGAACCAGCAGCACTGACAAAAGACAAGAGACACGAATGAAACAGTAGAAAAAGAACTCAATCAATGGTTTTATTGTCTTCCCGTTTTCTCATCTATGCATAGATTTACCTGGAGTTATGTTACTACCTTGGCTAATACTGGTAAAGACACACGTGAACAAAAACAAAAGTATGAATTAAATTTATATTCATACACTGTTGTCGGGTACTTTTATTCCAATTGTTTAATGATATTTTGAGTGAATTTGTTTTGTGTGAAATAAATCATTGTTGAAAATGCACTTTAGTTAAGTTCAAAGACTATTGGTCATTTATACAATTCCAACTCTCTTAAAGAACATACAATTCTGCTCTTGCCTGCCGGCCCTGTGATCATGGGTTCAAATTTGCATCGAGGTAGACTTTTTAAAATGCACCTGGACTCCTAGGTCAATAAAGCCAAAAATGTTTAGGGAAGTAAAGGCAGCCCACATTGAGCGCTGATTGGTCTAAATAAATGTGAGGACACACCCTATACCCAACACTCCTCAGTGCATATAAAAAGTGTTTACTGTGCTTACATACAGTTCTTACTAAAGATTTTCTACATCACAAGAAAAGGCTTCAAAAGTGCACAACTTTTAACTATCTGAATAAAATATCACCTGTTCCGATCATACAAACTGTTTAGGATTCAGAATATTTGCCCTGTCACTACCACATCATTCATTATATTATTCTTTCACTACTGTACTTTTTGACATCTAATCTAAACACATTTCTTTCATTATAAGTAACACAAATACAAAGATCTCTATTTTTTCTCCCTACAAGCATTCTCTTATTCTTTTTCTCAAATTACTGTTATATTACAAATGGTCCATGATTCATGTATATAAGCTGCCACAGAAAAGGTACATGCTGTCAAAGTGTTTACTTTATTTGTCTGTTGGTGTTGTGCCCTAGGTTCCAAATGTAGTTTCCCATACTGCATTGTTATGGCCAGTCTGCTTCTGCCTTCTTGTGAGTGACCCCCATTGTCAATTATTCAGTCCACCAGCTCATACACTGAAAACACACAAGGACACTGAGCCAGGACTTGGCACAGTCAAGTATGCCCATATGAAGGATATGAGTGATGGAGATTTGGAGGAAATGGCTACTCGTTTTAATCTGAGCATTAGGAAATCATCAGTGCTGCAAGACTGGGTGAACAGCTATTTAATCCCACTCCACAAGCCAGGCAAAGATCATTCAAGACTCAATGGCAATAGGATTATCACCTTGCAGAATACATCTGGCAAGGTCTTGGAGAAGATAGTTGCTGCAGGAACACTTGGAAAGGAAAAGCTACTCCCAAGAAGGCTGGCTGGTGAGTTACCAGCCAAGAAAAGAAACATGGCCATATGCAGCAACCTTCACTTTTGATGTTTATGAGGGGTTTCAGATTGGGCAGGAAACAATGGCAGCACACTGGATCTTGAGGATGTGTATAACAGAGTCAGATATGATCTCTTAATGCACACTCTTATGGACAAGGGTATTTGTCCCTGGGTGGTGAAATTGATAACAGTTACCCTGCACTCTCGTAGAGTTGCTCTCCGCCTAATTAATGGACCTCGGAGGTGTACATTATTACCCCGGGATTACCACAAGGATCCAAAGTCTTACCTGTGCTATTCAATGTGTACACAAGCAAGATTGGAAGCACTGAAGCACCAGGAATTGGTAGGATGCTAACATTTGCAGGTGATGTCTAGGCATACAGGCAGTCACAACCAGTGAAGTGTGTATGTTTGAAAACATTGGGAGAGGAGAGTGGGTCAGAATGACAGAGGAGATATCAGAACTGTGCAGGGTCATAATCACATTGGACTGGGAGTGCAGGGTCATAATCACATTGGACCAGAGGTGCAGGGATTGGCCAGCAGGCTGTGCTGAATGGGAGATGCAACAACTGATTCACAACAATGTGTGCCCAGGTGATGTAGTCATCTACACAGATGGCTCTGTGCTAAGAGGCAAAAGAAGTGCCTGGAAGTTCATAGCGGTGATTAGTGCAGGAGAACCTGGCATATGATACCACAATATCTAGTCTGAAAATGGAGGTGATTGTAACGGATTCACTGAGTATGCTCAGAAGAGTGAAGACAGGCATGCTATGTGCACAGTGTCATGCTCCAATTAAAGAATCAAAAATAGGCAGCATCCACTGGATCTTTCCCTCAGGGCATGCTGATGTGTTAGGAAACGAGCAGGTGGACAAATTGGCTGGGTCTGTATCACTGGCTGGGGCAATGGAGCATGATAAAGCAGATGTTATCAGAGCCCTTTGGGATCATGTGTATAGTGTGGAAGAGCAGATATATTACCACTGCCTGGAAGGAATGGTGCGGCAGGGAGTAACCAGAGTATCTGACCGGCATTCAGTGCTTCGAGGAAAGGCTAGACAGACACATAATTAGTTTGCAGCTAATACCATTAGTATTGGTAATATTCAGTGGTTGTTGAAGCGAGGACGGTGCCCATATAGGAAAAGTCCAAAATGCTGTGATGTCAGTTCTTAACTCAACTCATCTCAACCACTAAGCACATATTGTCAATAACTCATCTCAACCACTAAGCACATATTGTCAATAACTCATCTCAACCACTAAGCACATATTGTCAATAACTCATCTCAACCACTAAGCACATATTGTCAATAATTCATCTCAACCACTAAGCACATATTGTCAATAACTCATCTCAACCACTAAGTACATATTGTCAATAACTCATCTCAACCACTAAGCACATATTGTCAATGTGTATTATAGTAACACACTCCTCCACAGCATTAGTATATACCTGTTAAACTTTCAGATGTGACAGAGAGGCAATGATGTTCTAGAATCAGGTACCACACTGACCAGGACCTTTCTTCACCTTTCCTTAGGCTATCCAGGAAACAGACACTAGCCTGATTAACAAAAGGAGGATAAACCCTAATAACCTCCACTATGATGAAGCTTGCTGGGGATTAAATATATTATCGTGCACTATTTTACTAAAACAAACAAGTCCCTATTCAGGAACTAGCTATGAGTCTGTAATGTGACAGGGCCATCAAGTTTTGTAGGCCTGATGCACGAAAGAATGGGTGGCCTGTCTTTTCCTCACTGTAATGGACAACAAACACAGGTGTTGAACCTTCATCTGACTACACTCATGACATTATAAGTGCAACCCTCTATCAAGTACACTAACAAACCTGTCATGCAATATAAAGTCTCATTAATTTCCTTATTGACCATGGATAATCTGTACCCATGTCTAGCATACCCCATAAACAGAACTCACGACTGTTCTCAGAATGAGTGTCTAACTTCTCTGCCAGGTTGGAACCAGAGACCACCAGTCTCCAGTACTTCCAGTTTGTACAAGAGTGAACAACAATATAATAGGTTCTCAGCAAGAAACTTCCAGACCTGGTTTTCATCATATAGCTCTCTACCCTCTCCGCTATAGTTATTATGACATGGAAGTTTCTCTCTGCTATGGTTATTATGACATGCACGTGGCTCATTTATTCTTTCATGTCTGATCCAGTGGTGATAATAATCATCATCATCCAGTGCCTTGCCGGCTGGCATGGGCGATCATGCCTCTCCACA
Source organism: Cepaea hortensis (assembly GCA_963921405.1). Lineage (NCBI taxonomy): Eukaryota > Metazoa > Mollusca > Gastropoda > Stylommatophora > Helicidae > Cepaea > Cepaea hortensis. The sequence goes on from OY992881.1 coordinate 66,746,208, forward strand.
AATTACAATTTCCAAAGTCATAGTTCAATTCATGTGTTGACTCCCTTCCGTGCCACGATACAAGACTGTCAAGAATCTTCTCACATGATCTTCCTCTATCTCTCTTTCCACAAATCTTTCCGGTTGTCACAATATGTTCCAGCTTTTGTCTTCTTATAACGTGGCCAAAAAACGATGACTGCAAATGCCCTCTACTTATCCTATCAATAATATCCTGCTCTAGTAGCTCACACTTCCATTAAAGTTACAAAAGAACAAATCAATAATGGAGGAACTACCACTCAAGGCATACAAGAAATGGGATCTAGCAAATGCAAAATGCCAAAATTTTGCTCATATTGCAGCAGTATCTGATACAAAACAATATTTATTTAGTAAATTTTTTTGGGCGTTCGTTCGTTTTGAACTCAAGTGTAGTTCATACACACTATTTATAGTAGTGCTGGACTGAATTTTGCATGTGGATTAGCTTTCCTTATTAACAGTGTCCCTCACGATCAGGTGAACCCACTCTGACTTCAGAGGTACTTGTAATTTACATCCCCGAGTCAAGGACGACAGGTCAAATTTTAGTCCAACTGTCTGGTGTATGGGATGAACCGCTTACCTCGGCATCAGCACACCGGATGTTTAAGAACATGCGTTCTTACCCATTTGGCCATGCGGACCTGCATTTATTTAGTATAAATGCAACAACATGTTTAATATTTTAAAACAAAAACAACAGGTTTCATAGCAGGAACCTGAAATGGCTGTGTGAAGTGCTAGGACCATCACATTTTGTAGGCCTGAATGCACGGAGCAATATGTTGCCAGTATTTCCCTCGATTAGTGCAGTTTAACAAATGACTTATTTACTCCACATTTGTGCAATATCACATCTATTAGTGTGCCATTTGTAAAGCATATACCATTTCTGTATGTTTTGAGACGTGAGCCACTGGAGAAAATTATGACAAATGGGGATACTGTGAGTGCTAAAAGTAGTGGATGGCAGAGGAAGCAGACAATGGATGGTTTTTGGGAGAGTGGCAGAGGTGTTTATCAGCAATTGGCCTTGTCAAAAACTCCTGGAAAGATGATTATTAAGGGGTATGAAATAGAACAAAAGGATAAGAAATGTATAGAAATTACAATGCAAAAGAAACAATCATGAAAAATGTTAATTCTACTAAAGTTGATAAAAAACAACAATTCACAAATTGAGCAATGAAGAATTCTGATATTCAGGTACCACACCAGGACTGACAACTGATTCATTTCACCATTTAAAAAACAAAGTATCCCATGAAAAAATATTATGAAACATAAAATGTTTCAAACAAAAGCAGTGACATTTTGAAATCACATAACCTGACCATAATTATCAAGAGAAAATAACAGAACATTTTCAATAACTAATGACTAACAATATGTGTGTAAAGAAAATAATGGCCCATTCATTTACAATGAAGTCAAAATAAATGTTACCTTTGTTTCTATGAAATGTCTATCCCAGTGGTTCTCAACCAGTGGGGAATCTCTCCCCCCCCCCCCCCCCCCCCCCGAAATTTCAGGATTTCCAGGGGGAATTAAGATTTATTTCAAGATCGCATTAATACAAGAACCAGTTACTTGATATTGTTTTTCCCTCTAAATTTTACGGTTCTGTACTTCTCGCCCTAATGAAGTTCATTTTATAATGTAAGTAGACCCACAAATCACGTTTTATGTAGATGTCTAGACTTGTTCTAGTATGTGTTATTAAATTTAGCTTCCATTTTTATGTATACTGTGTAAGGGTGGGGTGGGGGCGGGGAAGAAAGGGATTTATAGGGAGGAAATTTGAAAGGGGGGGTGGGGGATGACGTTCTCAACATATGGTAAAGGGGGGGCATGGGCCAAAATAGGTTGAGAACCACTGGTCTATCCTCTTCTTCAGGTTCACAAACAGAGAATTCATATTTTCACTAGTTAGGTTTACCCAACTTAAATGGAAGCACATATGGTGTGTTTTCACTTGGATAATCATGAACAGTGAAAATAATAATTAAATGTGCGAACTTGAAAAAAAAGGATAGTGTCATAGTGTGTAAATAGAAGTACCAATGAACGTAGTTTACACAGACATAACTTGCCATGTAAATATGTTTAAATCAAATGATGAGAAGTTAAAATGAATGTCTGTTACATCTGGATGTGCCATGGGTCTCACTCCTTTAAAATATCCTTAAGCATTTGCAAAAAAGGCTGTGCGACACAACCGTTGATAACAGCTCACGACCTCAACCTTATGGATCCTTGTTAATTTTGCAAGAATTTCAAGGTTCTGACTTACTGAATATATTTTATCCAGCTCTTTCTTGGACTGCATGTGCAAAAAATTAAGAAAGAAAGAATGAATGAATGAAAGAAAGAAAGAAAGAAAGAAAGAAAGAAAGAAAGAAAGAAAGAAAGAAAGAAAGAAAGAAAAAGAAAGAAATAACACCCATCGAAGGTCAGCATGGCCGACCAGATAAGAGTGCTCGTTCTTAGATATCCAATGTGCTGATGCTGAGCTACCGTGTTCAAACCCTGCACCGGTCAATTGGACTCAAAATACTGACTTCTTGTCCTTGACATGGGAATGTCAATTACAAGTACCTCTGAAATCATAGTGGGTTCGCCTGATGGCGAGGGACACTGGTAATAGGGAAAGCTAATCCACACACAAAAATCAGTCCAGTGAACTAGAAGTTGTAGCATATGTATGGACTACGCTTGAGTTTAAAGAAGGTGAGCACAAACAAACAGCAAAAAAAATAGACCCACCTACCCCCTACACACATATCCTTTCAGAAGTATAGTGAAGCACAAGCATCAATTAGACAGGTTCACACTTGTCCACAAAATGTGCAGAAAAGTATGCAATTAAAGCACATTGGGGATCTTGTGCTGGTCCCAGATTTTCAGCGACCCAAACAGGACTCAAAGTTTACTATGGTTACCATTCAAGCAATAAACAATATGGTGTGAGTATACATCTAACGGCACTTGATGATGATGATGATGACACATCTAACAAACCTATGTAGAAGCTTATATAACAACAGTGAATGTATAGTGAGAGCAACTGGAGGACACTCAGAACCCTTCACCATAAGATCTGGAGTACGACAAGGTTGTATCCTGTCCCCTCTCTTGTTCATAACATATATAGACAACATATGTAAAGAAACCAGCCAAACAGAGACCGCAAGAATACCGCCTGACGAGAACACAGAAGAAGAACCATCTGCATATCTAACCATTAGAGAACTCCTGTTTGCGGACGACCAAGCACTGGTAGCAAAATCAGAAGCTGAATTAGCCGCAGAATTCGGATGTGTCGGCCTAACAGCGCAAGAACACAGCTCTGCTGTAAACAGGCAGAACGCAATCACGTCTGGAAAAAAAACTCCGGATGAACGCAGAAGAAGAAGAAGAAGAAGAAGAAGAAGAAGAAGAAGAAGAAGAAGAAGAAGAAGAAGAAGCTGAATTACAAGACCACATGAATAGTCTAAAAGAAATGTGTAGGGAACATAACATGAAAATTAACATAAGCAAAACAAAGGTAATGTCTATAACTAAAGAAGAAAAAAAAAACAATTCACCTAAGCGAACATCCCTTGAAACAAGTAAAGAGTTTCAAGTACCTAGGAAGTATATCATCATCAAATGGCAGATCAGAAAACGAGATCGAAAATAGATGCAATAAGGCAAACCAACTCATTGGACAAATGGCACCAATACTAAAGAACACATATCAATAACTACTAAGAAAGCACTTTACAATACAATCTTCCTACCAACTCTATGCTGCCAATGCCAAACCTGGACAATCACAGAAAAAGAGAAAAGGAAAATCACAACAACAGATACGAGATTCCTGAGAAGAATACTCAACGTATCAAGAAGAAATAAGATCAGAAATGAAGAAATCAGGACTAAAGTGGGGGTTAAAGCAGCACTAGATTTTATTAGAAAGCAGCAAGTGAAATGGTTTGGCCATGCAAGTAGGTTACCAGTCAACAGCATACCACAATAAGCAATGATGTACAGACCAGATGGAAACAGAGGAAGAGGCCGACCACGTAAACGTTGGATGGAGGGAATAGCAGAGTCCATGGGAATATCGATACATGAAGCCCATAATCGGGCACTCTCATGATGTTTATACTTCAGCTCGACACCGCAAGGTACAAGAGGAACATGATGAGATGAGACCATTCAAGCACCTAGGCACATGGGTAATATCAGATGGAAGATGTATCAGCAATAAAGTACAAAATAGGACAGGCAGAAACTAAATTTCATTATAAAATGAAGAACATCTAATGCAATTCCTGACATTAGTAGTTAAAAAAAAAAGAACTTGTGCATGTTATATTGAACCAGCTTTATTTTAACACATGGTTATGAATCCTGTATGAGTAGTAAACAAGCAACAACAACAAATCCCTTGAGGCCTCAGAGATATGGTTTTATAGAAGAATGCTGAAAATTGTCTAAATGTTTTGGACAAGTTCTGGGCAGAAATAAACTGGAAAATTTAGTGACAACTGGTCAGACTGATGGGAAAAGAGCAAAGGGAAAAATAGCAGGATGGCTTGACCACATGGCATAATTGGGGAAAGAACTCAGACCTGATCCATTACTGGCATTCGTTTGAGATGGTGAATCCTAACTGCCCAAGTTTATAGGCATGGCACTTGATGATGGTGATGAATTGTTAAAGAGGCTAATAAACAAAGAATTCCTTAGATACATTAAAATAAGTAATCTAAATATTCTGAAAGAGGCTAACACTCAAAGACAACTGATCACAAACATGAGAAACAGGCAGTCAAAATTTTTTGGGCCACATTACAAGAAGAGAAAAAATGGAATATGGTGTTACAACTGGAAAGTTTTGTGAAAATAGAGGAGGAAGACAGTGAGAGAGGATTCTTGACAGTCTTTTGTCATGGCATGGAAGGGTGTCAGTGCACAAATCAATACATGGTGTTGGAGAAGGATGGTTGCCACTTGACTCAAGGCACTTTGTGACGATAATTCACTGACGTCCCAGAGAAACCTATCGTACCCATTTAACGAAGCAGGGTGAATTCTGTCACTGCTGCCGATCAAATCCAGAACCACTGTGAATACAGGCAAGTGCACTAACCACTATATATACACAGCCGTGGCTCCTTAAAGATGAAGCTGCCAATTTTTATTTTCTCTAAACATTTACTCAAACTTATGTAATGTTGCCTGTTGGTTATTGGGACCTACAGTGAAGCCAAGAATATTAATACTGTGACCTGCCATGCATGTCATAAGAGACAGGCGATCTATTGTGTCCTGGCATATGGGTAAATGAGAATATTATTATTCTTAAACAAGTGAATGGGTACAACTATTTCGGAACAGAAGAACGGGGGATGATTGAATTCTATAATATCACAGACAGTCAAAACATTTTGGGTATATTATGAGAAGAAATAAATGGAGAACAAGAGGAAGGCAGAGAAGTAAATATCTGGATGGCTTGGTCACGTGGCATAATGAAGACAAAAACACAGAGCTGATTCATGACTCTGGTGATCACGTGAGATGGTGAAGCTTGACCATCCAATTGTATTGGTATGGCACATGGTGATGATGATGATAGATTCACTGCAACACTTTCAGGAATCTGTTCAATAAATTAAATCATACATTGCTAGTTTTGAGGTTGTGCGGTGGGCTCATGGATCAATTCCACTATCAATTTCATTGAAATCTTACAATTAAGGTGGATTCAAATTTCTATCCCAGGTCAACCCAGCCTAAACTTGGAACCAGGAAATATCTTTGGAGGTAAAGGCAGCCGGCAAGATACTGACAACACCCACGTGCTGATTGGCCTATGAAGATGTGTCAACCAAAAAAAAAAAGGCTTCAAAAAAGGACCTTTACCTACAATTTTGCTCACAAAAGACACGTAATGAGTTCATTTATTTACAATTATAAAACACAAAATTTTTTTGTCACAGCTAATTATTTCATTCCTTTTTTACTTATTAAAAACAACAAACTATTACTGGAGCAGGTGATAGGGTGAGAGAGAGAGAGAGAGAGAGAGAGAGAGAGAGAGAGAAGAGAGAGAGAGAGAGAGAGAGAGAGAGAGAGAGAGAGAGGTGGGGTGTTGTGTGGGTGGTGTGGGCAGGTGCATGCACGTGTCTGTCTCCCTCTCACTATTACATTATTATTTACACAGTTGAGGAAAAGGAAAGGAAATTACTTTTTGTCATTGTTTACCATGTCCTGCCTACTTGTGTAAGTCTTGTTTCTTGAACTTTCTCAGCATAATTTGTTTAGGTCTCTGTTGACTACATTCAACATTAAACTACAGCCTCTTAAAACAGATCAATACTCACATAAATAATCAACCAAAAAAAAAATAAACCACACACACACACGTGAGAGTGAGAATGAATGCTACTTCATCAAGACAGTTCATTTATTTACAATTACAAAATCAAAATAATGTGTTTCACAGTTCACTATTTCATTCCTTTGTCCATTTCTTATAAACACGGACAAAACTGGTACGATGACTATCAAATATTCATGAATGAGGTATTATCTGGGCGGCTTTGGTTTTCCCAATATATTCAGAAACTTGCCTCTTGTCATCTCACGTGCTGTTTGGAAAGAATAAGAATATATTTTACTATTTATTTAAGTTATTACGTATATTTAAATATTTTCATTAAAAAAAAAAATGCATGTCTCGATTCCTGTGCTCGTCATCTCACTAGGTGAGGGAAAGACTGGCCACTTATTTCCTCCGTACAGTCCGGCCTACAAAAATGTGATGACCCAATCACATCACTGACCCATAACAGGCAACCGTCTCAGGACAATTTTGTTTAAATACGTATATTTAATGGTGTATACAGGGGTGGCGAGGGAGGGAACTTATCACTCCACCTCATACTGCTTGGCCTAAACTACCGAAGCCAATAGAATCACACCCCCAACAGCAGTATCTGCTGAGACTTACCTTTTCTGCAACATTACCAGGGGTGAATGTTGGTTTTTCCAACTGTTATCACCAACATGTGTTCACCAACAAACAAAAAGAGACTAAATGACCAACCAGGAGAAATCCCTGAGGCTAGACAGCCTGTTGGTGACACAAATATAACTGTTATGCCTAACTACACACCCAGAGTGTCTACCTACAATTTGTATACACCAACTGATGTATACGAGCAGTTTCATCATTGTTGCATGAGGATAAAGACTAGGTCACTTTATCCGTCATGACAGAACACGAGAAAGCAGAAGATGTAGGACAGGGGCTGTCTGACTACAGTCCTTCAGACATAGAGAGAATGTGTGAAAGAGAGAATAATGTGAACTTTAACGTGCGCGCTCTCCACCCACACAAACAGAAAGACTTCTCTCTCTCTCACACACACTCTCTCTCTCTCAGAGAGAGAGAGAGAGAGAGAGAGAGAGAGAGAGAGAGAGAGAGAGAGAGAGAGAGAGAGAGAGAGAGAGAGAGAGAGAGAGAGAGAGAGAGAGATGAATGAAGTCTTTCTGTTTGCATAGAAATGGCTGGAATCGTCTGATCGATATTGCCTTGATATATTTGAGCAATCAATTATTGCTCGTCGAATAGAGTATATTTAAAAAAAATGTGTTTTCTTGGTTAACTCTTGATTGATTCTTCTTTTTATTTCGCTAGCTATGTGCTAACTGATAAGAAAATGCTCCCTTATGGCTGACCTCAATGTTAGTATCCACTGGACAAAACTGGGCAAGTTACTATTTAGACACAGAACACCACAGACTCAATAGCCACATGTTCACAAAGCTAAAGATAGGTTCTACAACAGTGTTTCCCAACGTGGGGCCCACGCCCCACAGGGGGGCAATTTGACTGTTAAGGGGGGCAATTCGAAAATGGAAGAAATCGGCTGAATATAACAAAACTGGGAGACTTGAGACTGAAGTTAACTAAATTGGAACCTGACATAAGATCTCTTTGCAGCAAGCATCAAGCGCAAGGATCTCACTATATTTAAATAATAAATAATTACTAATAATTAAAATAATATAGAAAAATCTTTCATTAAAATTATTTTGTACTTGAATTTCAGTTCTCCATTATATGTTTTGAAAATTTACTTACTGTGTTTGCTCAATAATTACCTAGTGATTTCTTCCTAAAACCTATCATTCAAGTTTCTTTAGTGAACATTTCAATTTTTGAATATTAAAAATAATGTATATGTTGAGGGGGGGGGGGGGGGGGGGGGGGGCGCATGGGGCGGGGGGCAATATGAATTTTAGAAAGGCTTAAGTGGGGCATGGCACAAAAAAGGTTGGGAAACACTGTTCTACAACAATGTGTATGTGTGGACAAGCACCTTAAACTGCAGAACACATTCTACAAAACTGTACTGAATACAGCTCAAAAAGATCTATCCTATAGTCAAATGAAACAACTCTATGTATCAAACTCTACGAAAACCTGCAGGAATTGCAGAAGACAATACAGTTCACACCGGAACCAAAACTACAGATATAGACTAATTCCAAGCAAACAAAAAGAAGAAGAAGAAACTACTCTATCAATGAACATATGCAGTTGTCCTCCTTACCCTCCTCCAGGCCCAACTGGTATGCTAAGTTCTGTAACCCTCGTACTTTCTCCATCAACTGTGACAAAGTCAAGCTGCCAAATTCTATAGTAAATAAATAACATAACACGTTATTAGTGTAAAACTAAGATATTTGTAACATCTCATACTAAAACAAAATTAAAACTATGTGTTTGTTTAAACAAATAAAATTGGCAACACAGAATTATCTTGCATCACTGCTAATGATCTATCTGTGCCTCTTTAACTACAATCCTGTCACACGAGTGTTTCTGGATCTTCTATATTTCTATGTCATGTGACTTCCTATCAGTTCATTCATGAAACCAAACTGTATTTTCAATTATGTTATTTTTGCAGTCTCTGGCCTGTCTCTGCTTCAAAGATCCACCAAAGTGTTGCCATGCACCTAAAATACAGCAACTCTTAAACATGATATAAACAAGGTCAAGGTAACCCCATGGCAGATACTGCCACATGAAGTGTTAGGCCTTCATGTATTCTAGACCGTGACATATGAGGTGAGGTGGCCAGTTGTCTATCTCATCACCTTTCTTTCCCAGACAATGATGACAGCTGCCTGGTATCCATGTCTATGAGGCTGGGTCTATCCAAGAGTCATACTGGTAAAAACAAATAATCCTGCCTCTGTTAGAGATTGAACCCATGTCTATGAGGCTGGGTCTATCCAAGAGTCATACTGGTAAAAACAAATAATCCTGCCTCTGTTAGAGATTGAATCCATGTCTATGAGGCTGGGTCTATCCAAGAGTCATACTGGTAAAAACAAATAATCCTGCCTCTGTTAGAGATTGAATCCATGTCTATGAGGCTGGGTCTATCCAAGAGTCATACTGGTAAAAACAAATAATCCTGCCTCTGTTAGAGATTGAATCCATGTCTATGAGGCTGGGTCTATCCAAGAGTCATACTGGTAAAAACAAATAATCCTGCCTCTGTTAGAGATTGAACCCATGTCTATGAGGCTGGGTCTATCCAAGAGTCATACTGGTAAAAACAAATAATCCTGCCTCTGTTAGAGATTGAACCCATGTCTATGAGGCTGGGTCTATACAAGAGTCATACTGGTAAAAACAAATAATCCTGCCTCTGTTAGAGATTGAATCCATGTCTATGAGGCTGGGTCTACCCAAGAGTCATACTGGTAAAAACAAATAATCCTGCCCCTGTTAGAGATTGAACTCATGTCTAAGAGGTTGGGTCTATACAAGAGTCATACTGGTAAAAACAAATAATCCTGCCTCTGTTAGAGATTGAACCCATGTCTATGAGGCTGGGTCTATCCAAGAGTCATACTGGTAAAAACAAATAATCCTACCCGTTAGAGATTGAACCCATGTCTATGAGGCTGGGTCTATCCAAGAGTAATACTTTTTTTTCCCCTGCATATCCTTTACAGGACATCACTGTCAACAGCAACATCTTTCAGCTGATTGTTGATTTCTTGGCAAGATTACGCTCAGTAGTTTGCCATTGCTTTCTGAGCGACCGGCTCACATACACCGTAAGTTACCGACACGGAGAGAACCGCTACCAATTCTTGCGCAACGTCACGTTCCTTAGGAGAGTATTCGAGATTACGGAGAAAGTTGTGTAACCTCTAGACCAGGGAAGAGTCATACTGGTAAAAACAAATAATCCTGCCTCTGTTAGAGACTGAACCCATGTCTAAGAGGCTGGGTCTATACAAGAGTCATACTGGTAAAAACAAATAATCCTGCCTCTGTTAGAGACTGAACCCAGACCACTATCTTGGCCAGCGAGACCAATGACCACTGTACCACCACAGTTGCCTTTAACACAAATTTTAATTTACATTTACAAAGTGAAAACATATTTATAATATGTTATCAGTTCTTGTTCAACAGTTCTGTCAGGTATGTAAATATATTTTCGCTATGTTTCTTTCATCATCCTCATCTTCCACTTATGCTGTCAAGCGTCGAGGGGAGGAATAATTTGCGTTCCAGCGCTCGGTGGGCGGCACTGGATAGTGTTATTCCGTGTGACTGTACAATGTCTTTGATGTCTCCAATCCATTTTCTTCTTGGACGTCCTCGTGGTCTCGTCATAGATGATCTTAGATTAAGGCCAGTGATGGTAGTTGTTGAAGTTGCATTCTAACGACATCCAAACCACTTGATCTTCTGCCTTTCAATAAATGTGGCACAAGGTGTTGATCCCACAGTCTGTCTGATAACAGCATTTCTTACTCGGTCTAGGATTGTTAGGTTGGCAGCTCTCCTCAGGCATCTCATCTCGCAAGTGTTGATTTTGTGAAGGTGTGATGTGGATAAAGTCCAGGTTTGAGATTGGTAGCATAGGGTTGGTATGAATATGCTGTTTATTATCTGTCGTTTTGCGGACATGGGTATATTTAGATGTTTCAGTAAGGGTGATAGTTGATATGTAAGTGCACTAGCTTTTTGACATCTGATTTTGATTTCTCTATCCAATCTGCCATCTTCCGTGATCATACTTCCAAGATATTTGAATTCTTTAACTTGTTTCTTTGTCACCCCTTATTTACCTTAGGGGTACAGGAAATTAAAAAGCAGTTTCAAAACTTAAGCATAATTACACACTTCTCATCACCAGAATAAAGGATCTTGAACGCCAAATTTGAAACCGAAAACTATGCAACCATGGCAGTTAACATTAGCAGACACCTTATTTATAATGTAACTTAGCACCTTCTTTGATTTATTTAAATGTTCACTTGTTAATTATTATTAATAAAGCGATTTTTGACAAAATGTCCTTAACAGGTTGCAAATGTTACATGACTGTTCCAACGCATAAATATTTATATATACAGATACAGTCCAAATAGAAACCCAACTTTGTAAACACACTAATTTTTCCGTACTTAGGATTTATTCCTATCAGACTTGTCTCACATCTCATAAGTCAATGCCCAGAAAATGTGGAGGACTATCATTTCACATGTCAATGGCAATGTCTGCCATGGGACTACCTTGACCTATTCACTATTCTCTGGACCAAACAGCACTTAAGTGGGATGTGAGCAATGGAAGTATCAACAGTAATGATGCAACTTTTAGAATTTAACCTAGATTTAATTAATAGTAACACAATATTGTTCTTACACAACCTTGTAATAGATTTATGTCATCTTTCTCCAAATCTGCCAGCCATCTCGGTGTACCACTTTTTACCTGTAAAGAAAGTATTACCAAAATGATTAGCACAATACTTGATACATGGTCTATTTTTTTAAAAATTGTCATAACTGTATAATCTGTCTGTCTGTCAATCAATCAGTCTGTTTATCTATCTAATCTGTCTGTATATCCATCCATCCTGCAAATTTTACCAAAGACAGTCACCACCCTCAGGTGCCTTACTACCTGACTGATGTGGGCAATCTTCCTTCTCCACATCTTGCAATCTCAAGAGGTATGTATCAGTTCGTGTGCTGACTCCCTTCCCTGCCTTGACACAGAACATCAAGAATTTTAGCAGTCACAACATTTACCAGTTTTGTCCTCTCATTATGTGGCCAAAAAAGAATGACTGCTTTTTTTTGTTTTTTGGTGATAAGTTGTCTTTGCGACTAATCTCCCCTCAAAATGTCCAGATTTATCATTTTGGCTGCCCAAAAGATTTACAGCATTCTTTTATAAAACCACATCAACAGAAACTCCAGAGATTTGTTTGCTTGTTTATTAAATGCCCAGGATTTGCAGCCATCCAAACACAGTAAAGCTCCTAATTATTTAAAAAAAAAAAAAAAAATTCCATGGCAGATACTTTTGCAGGGATGTGAGATGTGTGTATACTATTTCCTTGTGTATCAGCTTCCTTCTCTAATCCATCCCAGAACATTCTGAAAATTATCTGGTATCCATTTTAATCAAGAAATTCCCTAAATGAATTGCTCATTTAAAAAAAAGTCAAATCCTGCCACCCCTGGCGACTGAACCTCAGATCATTGTGTTAGCAGGCGAGTGGACTAACTACTATGCTATCTCAGGCTCTCTAAATGTACTCCCCCAAATTTCAGAACAAAAAGTAAGCCTTTAAATGAGTTTATTATTAATGCAATAAAATATAAAGTCACAAGGCAACTCACACTTCTGCCCACTTCATACTCCGTCACGCCTGGAACTGTAAGAATAAATAACAAACATATTCTTACAGTAGATGTCATATCTACATTAATTAAGTAGTACATGATGCACTGTCTTACATAGATGCCATATCTACATTAATTAAGTAGTACATGATGCACTATGTATAAATTCATTGTCCTTTCTGTGAATAATAGGAAAAAAAGTAATGGAGAGTGTCAATTTTTAAAAAACAGCCACAAATAATGGAGGACACTGCAGTGACAAACATTCAATTTATCATCATGTAGCAGGCCTTCACAGTATGTCGCCTTCACCACGGTTTATCAAAAAGATTCACAATCTCTTGCTATTTCTCGTGCCTCCACCACCTCATGCCCAAGGTTTCTGCAATTTCCTGTGTCCATCTGTGTTGCCTCTTCTTCCAGGAACTATGCTTTTCATCACTATTTTCTCCAAACCACTATGACATTTCATGTGGCTAAAGTATTTCAGTTTTTGTGATGAGCCAGTTTTCTTCCATGTACATCAATTAAGAATGCCAGTATTTTTCTCCTTTTCGGTCCACATTATTAAAGCTAATAACATCCTTGAAAAAGTCTATACCTGCACAATTAGACCTGTAATGAAGCATGGTAGATCTGCATGGGTTAAAGCATTAAAAAAATAACAAACACATTGCATTCTCCAATCAAAGCAGTGCTGCAGAAATACACTAGCATGTGTTTTTTTTTTAAAGACAGATGTGAGTTCACAGAGAGAAACTTTTGTACGTGCCTTAACCACCCTTAGCATACCAAACTACAAATGTCCAGTTTAACAAACCCTTTGACCCTTAGCTAATGAGGGGAACATCTCAAATCCTATGTCACTTTATCACCTCTATGTTTAACATCACAGAAAATCCAAGATCTCTTCTAATTCTGATTACATATCATCACAGAAAATCCATGGTCTCTTCTAATTCTGATTACATATCATCACAGAAAATCCATGGTCTCTTCTAATTCTGATTACATATCATCACAGAAAATCCATGGTCTCTTCTAATTCTGATTACATATCATCACAGAAAATCCATGGTCTCTTCTAGTTCTGATTACATATCATCACAGAAAATCCATGGTCTCTTCTAGTTCTGATTACATATCATCACAGAAAATCCATGGTCTCTTCTAATTCTAATTACATATCATCACAGAAAATCCATGGTCTCTTCTAGTTCTGATTACATATCACAGAAAATCCATGGTCTCTTCTAATTCTGATTACATATCATCACAGAAAATCCATTATCTCTTCTAACTAATCTTCTGATTATATGTCTTCATCATCACTACATCGGATCTCTGTCATGAAGTGGTCAAGATGCCTGCCTAATCAGGCCTGCCTGAGCTACGAAGGTTATGGGTTCATTTTATCTTCTTCTTCTGCGTTCATCCAGTTTTTTTTCCCCGGACGTGATTGCGTTGTGCCTGTTTACAGCAGAGCTGCGTTCTTGCGCCATTAGGCCAACACATCCGACTTCTGCGGGCATTTGTTGACCGGGTTAACCTTCCCCATGGGTTCATTTATGACTTTGTCATTTGGTTCACAAGCGCAATTTTTGTCTGATCCCCGGAGGTCGTCACTGGAGCTACTTAGTTCATGCTATGCACCCAAAAAAAAAAACCCCATCTGCAG